>JAGJRO010000182.1:0-232799 GCA_022832285.1 Lepidurus apus apus | reverse complement strand
CCCCCCCCCCCCCCGAAAAAAAATCCTGGGTACGGGCCTGCATATTAGTGTGAACATCGTTCTGGAAAACTAATTCCATTTACTTAACACCCCATTTTTGAATGATAAATGATCTTTGAACAACAATTGATCGCGAATGTCAAGGTACTAATTTTCTGCAAAAGTTTCTTTACATTAGCAGATGAAAAAAAAGGAGTTCCATGTTCCAATGAAGTTCAAATGAAGCTCACCTGTTCTATTTCCCTATAAACATAGGACTATATACACATATTTCCGATTTTCGGTTATAAGAATCAAAATTGGCTGGACAAACGCACGTGATCATGCACGATGAGTGGCGCCTACTGTGTATATAAAAAGGATCCCCGTCTATACGATTTTCCTCTTTCTAGTCAGCCGATGTAGCCTATTTAAGGTATTTATGGGTACAAGTGGATACAAGTGTTGGTGGGTGAGAAAGCGGGTTATCGTGGAATTTTATAACTCCAGAAGAAGACATTTCGTACTGGGCTTTCTTGGGAGTGCGATATGCAGATCCATTGAATCGTTTTCAGGTATTATTTTGTTTTTTTATTTTTCGTATTCTGGTTTGATCATCCTTGCATTATGTATAATGTGCTCCTTTTGTAGGTATCTTCAAGAGCTGAAAGCACCTAAAGGATTTAGACGCTTTGAAAGAACCGCCATCAGTTTGCCCGCAAAAGTCTCATCATCGACCAGAGCTCAGTCATCTGCCTTGTAATGGGTGCAGCGTTACATCAGATACTCCCCAAACCTTGCAGCAAAAATTGGCAAAACTGCAGCAGGATGTACTATAGAGGCTCCGTTGATATGAAGAGCTTGACTCTGAACCTGGAAGAAGTCGTAGTTTCGTCCAGTTCGATACAGATTGGTTCCAAACCCCGAGGCCAATCTCAGTTGTTCAATCCTTCCTCTTTACGAGCCAATTGTACCAGTAATAAAGACCGACGTAAAAAGCGTAGTATTGTTTTTGAATAAGAAAATAAGACTTTTATTTTAACCATATAGATATATAAATGCATTCACAGACAAAGCCAACCACTCCTCTTCCTTCTTCAACAACTTCCCGAGTGGTCCATTTTCAAACCTAAAATCAGGAAGAAGTTCGGAAACTTAGAAGTACATATCTCCAGTTAAAATAAACAGAAAATATGGAGTAAAAGTAATTAAAGTTACCTGGGTTTTTGGAAATGGCACAGTCAAGACAGCATTGGTTATTATAGGTAACGCCGTTGGAAGCACAGATCGGGTAAAAAATGCGACCACAGGCACACGGGCAATTTCCGGTGATTCGCTCCTGCGGCATGGAGTGCGACTGGACAATAATAAGCGCCAGACACAGAACAAAAACCCACTTAATACCCATTTTGCGTTTTGTTTACAATATTCGTTTACAGCGCTTTCTTAGGTATCAAGAGTCTACCGATGAGTGTTGGGTCTCTCGAATAAGCGTCTCTTATATAGGAAGCCGGTAAGCTTCACGCCCAACACGAAATAAACCCATTTAAAGTCTCCGTGTTGACTTCCAAAAAGAGCTATACCCGGCTTTCTTTCGGTAAACAATAGGAGTGTCACTTTTCGTTCTTTCCGAGTGTATGGGAGTTTCTCTCGTACTCAGAAAACAACTTTTGCCGGCCACAAGGACGTATTTTGCATAATTAACCCCAAACCTGTTTTCCGTGGAAAATACCCATCAGAGAAAATAAAAAAGATAGAATAGAAAGAAAGAAAGAAAGAAAATAGAGAAAATAAAACATCCTCGATAACGTTCTGTGATATCCGTTTCCCTACCCGATTTTAAATGTACGTTTTTAATCATAAACTTTGGCAACAGGCTTATGCCTATACGCCAATATTAATAAAATAAAAACATCCTCGTTTCTTCCGAATTTGTTCTTTTTCGTCAGCCAATGTATTCAACGTATTTATGGATATAACGTGGGCCAAAAAAGGGGTTTTTGAAAGGGGTTTGCAACATCGGGGATTTTTGGAATGATTGGTGAATGGCTATTTACAAAACGGTGAGCGGTCGTTAAAACCACTCTCTTGCGTCACATTTCCCGGTACGAAACGTCACTGCCGCTTCTTGCAGGCCCCTTCATGCTTGAATTCCAGATCTGTTTAAAACGTGGCGTGAGTTCAAATTTTTAAGACAGTTGACCTTTCTATATTTATACCTTTGAGGCATCGCATATCGCATTGCAAGAAACAAAGCGAAATGTACGAGACTCCATCCGATCCGCACACCGGGCTATAAGCGAAGGGACATGGGCAGGCTTCCTTATCTGCACAGCGACTGCCAGGAATAGCGGCTCTACCACGCCCCCCAGCACCCAATGATACCGCCAAGAAGCACAAGCACACAATTCGGAACAAAGTCGTTGCCATTACGGTTACTGTTTGGGCTTTGGAAAGAGACGCACTGACCGGCTTCCCGGAACAAACTGTCCAAATGAACTGGCTCCATCGCTGCAAGTAGTCCACGTATATATACGACCCAAGTGCGAATTTCCCTCAAATGCGCTGGGAATATCCCAACACGGTCGTAAAAAGGTTTTAGGGTGGAGAGGAGGAGCAAAACCTGTAAGGTTTTTGCCATTCTATATTCGTTGACCTCGTCCCTTGTCCCCAGCTGTTTCGCCCGTCGGAAATTCGCGCACATTCTTGGCATTTCCTGCGGGACAGAAAAGGGGTTGGACAGGCCAGCGATAAGTAACCGCAAGATAAGACATCCGAGCCGAGCCGAGCCCTTCTTTCCGAACCTCCACAATGAAAATAAAAGAGGCCAATTTTGTAGGTAGTTCATGTTTGTATTGGGGAATTAGGAGGGTTATACAGAAGAGCTGTACAGAAAAGACGAAAATATTTCTTAAAAAATTAAAAGGTCCCGGTATTTTTTTAAAAAGGAGAGAAATAAATCCGAAGCTTAAGTTCTCGCAATTTATTTGTTTATAAGAAAAAAAAAGAGAAAAAACTGTACAGAGCACAGACCAGGAGAAATCCAAATAAATCAGGCCATGTAAACGAAGGTATTAATGTTGTTTTCGTCCCGTTTCATGTAGCGATGCTCGATGAGCCACTCCACTTGCTCCTTGATCATTTTCTTGGAGGGCAGGAACATATTTTTCAAAATATCCACCAACTCGGTCTGCAGCTGGGCGTTGGAGATTCTCTTCCTCATTTTCATAATTTTCACAATGGCTTCCTAGCGTACGGAATAGGGGACATTCAAGCCGTTTCTGCCATAAAAACTAAACGAAAGAATCTTACTTGAGTGCGAAGGATGCGTAGCTGTACGATGCTTTCATTTTCCTCTTCTTTGCTTTTTTCTGTAGAGAGCTGCAGACGGCCGATAAGGTTGATTTTGCCTCGCTTTTGCAATTTCCCGTTTTTACTGTCAACACAAAAAACAAAAAGTTTAATTTTCGGGTCCCGAAAAAGCTTTTTTTTTAAAAAAAGACGGGAACGTACACTAAGGCGAATTCTTGGTTTACGCTAAAAAGCGTATGTTCAGTGAAATCTCGGGGTCCAGGTACTTCGGGCTCATACAACAGCAGCTGCCGCTTTAATTTGGGAAAGGCTATCAAGGACTGCCCAAATAAGAGAAAGGAAAGTAGGGAGTTAAGCTATGAGTGACCTGAGGTCAATGTACCCAAAGTGTCCGTCGTAATTCCGCGTCAGGCAATTCGGTGGCTAGACGCAGGTTCTCCAGGGAGAGCTTGTCGCCAGGCCTCTCGTTCCAGGCGAAAAGAACTGCCATTTGAAACGTAGTCACGTCCAAGTCAAAGCGCCCCACTGCATTGGCAAATTGGATCTAAACACCCCAAGCACACACCGTTCCAATACCTTGAATCTTGCTTTGTCACTCTGATTTTAATGAGTGAATTACCGTCCCGTTAGCCATGTGATGATGCCACTGCAGTTTCCGGCCGCTGTGCTTTTTCCGGTAAAAGTCCTCCACTTCAGGAATGTAATCTTCAAGTTCCATGGGCAAAGAGACGCTAACGCGCTCTGAGCCACGGGACCAGGCTCCAGCGTTCAGGATCTTTATGTTGATGGAATCCGCAATGGCTCCTCGCACAGCACGATACTGCTCTTTGAATTGTTGATTGAGATCTTCGCCAACTTTCACATCTTGGAACATTCGAGCCAACTTGTTGACGTAATCGGCTGGCATCCCCACTTCCCGCAGCCTTATGGAGGACAGGACACACTGATTAACCGGTCCTTAAGGGGAAAAAAAAAAAAAATTACCATTCCACCATGTTTTCTTCCTTTTCAGAATCAGCTGACGTATCCAGGATAAGTCTTCGTGTCAGGTGAGCTTTGTGGTATCTCATGAAAACGTCCTTGTTGGTAACATACTTGAGAACCAGTAACTGAGGTAAACAGACAAAAAATTATCAAAACACAACATAAATAGAGGGTTTACAAATACTTACCACATCTTTCAACTTGGACTCAATTTCATCCGAGGTAAGCTTTTTGGACAAAGGTGTTTTGCGGAGCAACATGTCACAGTAATTGGCCAGCAACTCGGGACACTTGGATTCCGGTTGCGTTTTACCGCCCACACCTTGCTGTAAATATTTGTGAAATTTTTTAAACAAAGTTACCATCCAAAAATATTTATAATATTTCAAAATATACAAAAATAAGATAAATACTAAATATTAAAAATAAAGTAAACATTAAATATTAAAAATAAGATTAAAAAATATATTTAAAAATACTTATCCAAAAAATTTTATATCGATTTTTTTTTTAATGTACCGATTTTGAAGGAAGCTCGAGTTTGAAGACGGTGGTATCGTTGACAACGTGTTTGAAGGCCTTATCCCTAGCAGTGAGGAACCGGGGATCATCCAAAAAGGCTTCTTTGACTAATAAACTAAAGCGCTGGAACAGACTGAGCAGCTGCTCTACATATTTCTCGGAATCTTGAGTAATGACGTCAGCGGCAGCCATCATATCTGCCAATCCAGCAGATTTGATGTGTTCTTCCAGATCTCGCAGCATAGGAACAATTCCCTCTGGCACCCGGTCCATCAAATGGAACATGAGCTGCAATCCTGCATAAATTTAAGCTCTTAGCTCTGACTTAATCGGATCGCCTCTTTCTTACTTTCCGTTTCGTTGCTGCGAATCATGCCCGCGCACTCGGCTAGAATCGTATCTTTGAAAGCTGTTACCAGGGCTTGAACACAACAGTCTGTAAGCTAAAGAAACAACACAAGGTACGATAATCTAGAAATCGAATCAAAAGAACCGCGAGTCTTTACCACTTGAACGGATCCACTGCAAGGCTCGAGATACTTATGAGCTCGCTGTTCTTCTTCACGCAATTTGGCCACAGCATAACGCATATAATTTTGTACTCCATTTGTTTCCAAGTACAGAGGCGCTTTCAATCGATAAAACGCCTCTGTTGCTTCCATGTACGCCGCTTCAAAATTTTCGCGATAAATTTGTAGCTTGTCCTCCGTATTCGAACATAGATTGACTAGCAAACAAAACTCGATCGTTATTATCTATCCATTAGAAGTATGCAAGTTACCGTAAGACTCTCGGACGCCAATTACGAGTTGAGAGTCGAAAGCTTCACCGTTCCGTTCTGCGTGTACCAGTTTCATGGCCGAATCTTGTAGACGATGTTTGATGTTGGAGAATATACTTTGGTTCCAAGAGTCCAACATCAGCTAAGCATTTCCAAATCAAAAACAAATCTTGTGTAACATAATCTGCTTTTCTGTCACGGTACACTTTACCTTTCTAACGAGGCTTTCCTCAGACTGGTTTTTCTTGTTGTTGGTGGTGGTTTTACCGGCTAGTGCAGCTTCCAGTGGCCAAAAGGGCTTCGGTAAGTAACTGCATTGAGCAAAGAATTTACGCCATTCAGCAATATAAGCTTTCAACAGAGCCTGGTCTTCCTGGTGAGCAAGGACTCTCTATATAACGAAACAGAAGGATAGGCATTTAATTCTTTTTTCAATTAGATGACAACCAGAAATTACCGTTTGGGCTTGGTGGATAAAATCCAAGATATCATCCTGCAAAGCTCGGTACATTTTAGGGTGGGATTTTTCATCCCAGAGACAAACTTTATGAACATGTTCGAACAGTTCTTGCCACTCGGGCTTGTCAACTCGTTCCTGCCTCAGCAGCTTTAGGATAGTCGGTCGCATTTCCGGCCATTTTTCTTCAAAGACTAGCTGGCCTTTATCCTGCAAAAATAAAAAGTTAAACACCTTCCTGCCTTTATTAATCCTTTATTTTAAAACATTGGTTTACTTTAAACGCGGTGGCCATATTTTTGTTGACACAATCACTACGAATCGATTATGTTCTACTCGATTCGTCCAATTCATAAATGCAACACAATGCCTATATAAATCGATTTAGAAAGGGTGAAAAATCGTTATTGTCGCTACGCTACTTGATTTCGTACTGCTGCCGGATTCATTTGAATGGCCGATATTATAGTTCGCTATTTTTTTAGGGGGCGTAAGAAGTTGACAACAAGAAAGTAAATGAGACGACTGTTTATTAGTCCGGAATATAGCGACACATTTTACCTTTAAAATAGCTGTACGCTTCTTTATACAGCGAGAAAACCATTCTAGTTAATTAACAAAGTACTGAGATAATAGCAGACCTTTTCAACAACAAACTGATATTCTTGTGGAACAAACGCTCCTTTAGATTAGTTAACCAGAGAGAAGATACTCACACGACCAAAAGGATGAAATACCAATTACGGGTATCTAGCTAAAAAGGAAAGAAAGAAAACGAAAATTCCAAGAATATTCGGTTCGGAGTAAAGGAGAAGAAAAACTGCGAGGCGCCACGCAAGGACTAGGGTCTCGATATGCTTTTTCGACTAAATCTATCAATGCTTGACCACAGCTGACAAGTCCCACAGTTTCAGAACTCTATCTTGCCCCAATGTCAGTAAATGGCACCGGCTTTCGTCCCAGTCTAAACCCATGATGTTATGTTTCGCTTCTTGGAAAAGAGCCAAAGGGTTGCGACTAGTGGTATAAAGAAAAGAGATTCACCAGGTGTCTACTAGGTATTTATACTCCATATAGTTACTCGGCTTCGGTAATGGAATGAAAGCAAGGGGCGCACATTCGTACATCGTACTCGTAACCCATGAGCGGAAACGTGGATCTGTGAGGCGAGCACTTATCACAGACAGCTTTCCCACATTTTCGACAATGATGCTGGCGCAAGCCTAATTGCTTTTGGTCTAGCATGGCACGCAAATTCCAAAAAAAGGGCCGATTACATTGTTGGCAGGAATCATTTTCTGTCCAAGCTGGCACCTGTTTAAGTTAATTTATTTCTTATGTGTCATCTGCTTTCTAGGCTAAATCTTTACTTCGAGTCGTTTAATGTTCATGTTCCAAACACCAAAGATGGAATCTTCTGCCCCAGAAATCAAATGTTTACTAGCAGCAGCAAAGCAGAGTGCCTTGACCTTATTCCGGTGACCTTGAAGCTCGTAAACCGTGCCTTGCTGGCCTCCAATATCCCAGGCTACGATACTCTGGTCATCGCTGCCCGAAAACAATAAGCTTTTCTCTGCGTCCCAGACAAGGGCGTTAACGGGACCGGAATGACCTTTAAGGACTGTAACTAACTGTACGCCGCATATTTCAGCCAAGTTATCTACACCAGGTTTGGGGTCGAGTCGAATCATACTGACTTGACCCAAAGAATCACCCACAAACGCATGTTTGGAATCTGCGTCAAACCTGAAATATAGACTTTTTTAAGAAAAGGGGAAATATTAATAAAAACTATACCTAAGAGCTAAACAAGGGGCTTGACATAGGAACCCTCCTTGACGAGAACCCGTCTCCGTGCAAAAGTATTGGAAATACTTGTCTTTGGAGACACTTAAAATCCATTTAAAAGACGAAGAATAGATAACCTGCGTTACTCGACTGTGGTGGGAAAGATAATCTCTGCTGTGAGTCAAAGCATTATAATCAGCTGCAAGAACAAACTCCTGTCACAAAATTCGATGCATTATTTCCTAATAATTTTTTTAAACAAAAATTGTGTACCGAGACGGTGCCATTGTCTTGTCCTACGAAAACGCTCCTCGATTCCTTGTCATAATATAATGCTGAAGCTGGAGAAGGTAAATAATGGCAGATGCTGGGCCAGTACTGTCCAGAATCTCTTCGTAGCCAAACTCGTACGGATCTAATCCAGAAACATATTAGTTAGAGCAAATCCCTTTACTGGACTTTTATTTTTTTTTAAACTCAACCTGTCGTCGGAAGCAGCAATCACACCATCTTCGCCTGGAAGAATGACAGCGTCATTAACATCGTCGTCGTAGCCTTCAATTTTTGACACCAAAACGGGTTTTTTAAAGCTGTTTCGTCTAGACATTGATGGGGAAATTGGTTTAATTTCAGCAGCCATATAACAAGGATGGGCAATGTTTGGATCGCCTCATTTGTTTATTATCTAACGAGGTGCGCAACACGATCACCAGATGAAAGATTTTTCCCAGGAATACCTCTCTAACGGTACCCTTCTTCTTCTTCTTTATGTTGTTATAGACGACAGGCGAACCGTCATCGCATCGTCGTCTGCAGCATTCCTAATAGATGTCGCTGTCTCTAACGGTACCCTTTTCTAGAGTAAAACGAGATTAGCAGGTGGAAGATTGCTTTGTTCCTTGAATGAATCAAAGATCGCTGCAGTAGGGATGGCGCCAAAATAAATGTAGGCATATACAATATATATTTTCAAGTAACTACGCTCTCTCTGGCGATAAAACCGAACCTGTTGTATTTGTGTACTTTGTGTTTATACAATTTTAAACCGATATTTTTTTTGTTCAGAGGTCTGAAATGGTATGTTAAATTTATCTATGTAATTTTATAGTACGCTCAACTTGATTTAACAGCGTTTACTTGATAGTTTTTGGTTACATGCATTACATGTCATTAGGGTGACCAAATATCCTCGAATCCAAAACGGGACACATCTTAAAAAAAAAAAAAAAAAAAAAAAAAAAACGCTTTGGCTAACAACCGTTACTTGCGCTTTACATACGCAAATGTTGCGAAACCAACTCGCAAGTGGGGAGGGGGAGTCCGAGACGTTCTTTCCCCCAGTTTTTAACTTCTACTCTTTCTCAGCCTTGAGAAAACGTCAGGGGAAAAACGTATTACGACTTACGAGCCCAAACGGTGAGTTCAATCCGCAAGGAAGGCGCGGTGCTTTACAGTCGGTCTACTACTGCAATTCATAACTTCGACAAAGGACTTCAGTACAGTAATAGTAATTTACAACTAATGAAAGTGGAAATAAATTTACTCTTTCTTTTGAAAAACGGGACAAAATCGACATTTTGGTCAAAAAAACGGGACGGTAAAAAAAAAGCCAAAAAACGGGACTGTCCCGGCCAAAACGGGGCGTTTGGTCACCCTACATGTCATGCACAATTCTGGCCCTTGAACTGTATTCACCGCAACTTTTCTGAAAAAATTCTTTAGTTATTACTCTACCTAGAGTCAAAAGGAAACCGCACTAGGTAAAAAACGAGAGGTATTACGGGGGATGTCAAAATCGCAAATAATTCTCAATGCAATATTTTGCATGAAACTGCTTCAGTTTGTAACGTGGAGGGCGCTTTTGCAGGGATATGTACAATGTTTATCTTTACATCCAGGAAATCCACAAATTTGCAAAACTTTTCCTTAAAAACAATTATTACTTGTAAGTGGGACCCAAACACTTCGAGTAGTTAATTTTCTTCCGTGGTTCTGAAATTTGAAGTTATTTAACATATTACTGAAATTTATAATGAATTAAAAGTAAACGTGTTTTTGAGCAATTAACGTATTTATTGTGGAGGATCTTGAACAAAATTTGGAGGATACTGAAATTAAGGGAGGGGCTTGTTGTAACACTGGGCTGCCCTATGCCCGTGCCTTTGACAGGTATGACAGCGGCCACGGAAGCGTCTATATAAAAAAAGCTAATCAGAAAAGCAATTGCACGAAAAGCTAAATACTGACTTGTTAGCACTCATCTCGCCTGAGAGAACAAGCTGCACGGCCGCTCTCACCAGTCGTTCCGCATACTCCTGCCTTTGTCTTCTTTGAAAATTTCCACGACTCGAATACTTAAAGGGGGAGTAAGGTCCGAAAAATAAAAAAATATGTTATAGAGGAGACCAAATGAAGTGTTCTGGCTGAAGAACCCCTGTGTCAATTATGCATATTAACCGAGTAATTAATTATTTAGCGGTTTTAGCTCCGCCCCTTTCCTCCAAAATTCAAATTTTCCTATCCTTATAACATGGGGGACAGTTGGCCGGAGAGCTAGCGCTTTTACCTATTAGCGCATTCAAAATCGGACCTTTGATTCATAGGGACTGCACCATTAACTTTGTTTCGAATGCGTTTCGAAACAAGTCCCTAGGTGCTTTGGTTAACTTACAAACTCAATCACAAAAAAATGACTTTTTCTTCGCGTCATCGCCCGATCGCCGTAGCTTGCCGTCCGGCCGGGCCGAGACCCGCGCCAGAGAGCCTTAGGGCAAGTTTCGGGTCGGCTTCGCAGTCGAGAGCCCATCCCCTGGCAATGGGACCGCACGACGCGGCTCCGACTGTGCGGGTAACGCTTCCTACATGGCGTTCAACGGAGCCCGTAAGTCCCGGCGCGAAGAAAAAGTTAGTTTTTTGTGATCGAGCTTGTAAATTAACCAAAACACCTACAGACTTTTTTGAGCATTCAAAAGAAAGATAATGGTGCCATCCCTATTAATCGAAGGTCCGATTTTGAATGCGCTAATAGGTAAAGGCGCTAGGCCTCCGGCCAGCTGTCCCCCAATGTTATAAGGATAGGAAAATTTGAATTTTGGAGGAAAGGGGCGGAGCTAAAACCGCTAAATAATTAATTACTCGGTTAATATGCATAATTGACATAGGGGTTCTTCAGCCAGAACACTTCATTTGGTCTCCTCTATAACATATTTTTTTTTGTTTTTCGGACCTTACTCCCCCTTTAATGGGTGGAGTTTTTGCAGTCGCAGGCGTCGTCCCCGGTATCACCGTTTGTGTTTCTGTTGGTGTTAGTTCTGTTGGCGTATGAACCTCCGATACCTCCGGCACCGGTGTTGTCACTGAGTTTGTTTCCATCTAGGCAATAAAGAAAATAAACGGAGTTTTTTGTTTAGCTTTCTTATCTCCATACGTAAAAGTACACAAATAATTTAAAAGTAACAGCGAAATGAAACTGGAAATTAGCGAAAACTAAAACAATTAAGAAAACGAGACACTAAAAACAATAAGAAATAAAAATAAAATTAACCAATGCTTAGAAACTGTTTACTCTTCGAAGGCTTTGGACCGACTGTGAAGCTTCTGAAGTTGGCAAAGTTAGGGCTGCTCACCCTGTATGCCGCCTGTCTTAGGTCATTTTGACAGGAACGATAGCAACGCGGTTTAGAAAATCTCTTTTTCTGACTTTTAAGGGTTTTCCTTACTTTTGCCGCGCGGCAAGGAGCAACACCATTTTTGAGATTTTCTCTTTCGTTCTAGGGCATACATAAGGTCTTATGTTTCCACAGGGCCGCCCAGAGGGGGGGGGCGGGTGGGGCGATTTGTCCCGGGCCCCGGCTGCTTGGGGGCCCCCCCTTGGATTTTTTGTACACAAAAAACTGCTAAAACAATATTTTACAAAACTGCTCAATTTTTTTCAACACTTTTTAAAGCTTGTGAAACTTGTCTATACAAGTCTGATTTAATCAAGATTACATAAGGTTTTCAATTTATTAAATCATTTTTTTTTTACAGTTTCTTATGTGCACGAAAGGGGCCTCCATTTTAGGTTCGCCCCGGGCCCCGTCTAACCTCTGGGCGGCCCTGTGTTTCCACGCTCTCCACCTCTCGACACGGACGTCGTGAAAAAAGTTAATTTCCGATTTTAGAGCTCCGGGAATGCATTGGGGGGGGGGGGGCAAAGCATTATTGAAGAAGAATTGAAAACGAAGAAAAAAAATCGCGTTCTGTACAGCATCGCGTACTATACTGTCAAAAAAAATGAGTATAGGGAAACCACAGTGGTTTAATCCTTACCCATGGGATTAATTAAAGACTGCTCATTTTGAACCGGTTTGTCTAAAAACCAAACCAAAACTTACAGAAAGAGGAACCCGTTTTTACCCTGAGCTGGAGGACAGAGAAAATACTCATCCAGAAATACACTAGGATTATACTTTTCTTAGTTTCGGTTCGGTTTTAGAGATGAGGAGCAGGTTCGAAATGAGCAATCTTTAATTCATCCCATGGGTAAGGATTAGTCCATTGTGGTTTATTTCCTATACTCGTTTTTTTTACAGTATAGTACGTTCTCAATAAAAGTTGTCAGCTTATATTATCTCTTCCATTCCGTTTTTTTTTCGTTTTTGTTTTTTGACACTGCTGGCGTATATAGGCTTTCACCTTTCAGCATCAACATTTATTGAGCAGAATTTATAATAAATAATGTTGAGCTTAATTAGTAATGGTTTTCTTAGTTAAAAGTTGGTACTAAACAAAAATAGGAAGGAGCTGTTAAGATAAAATTAGACTTCCACTATATATTTTTTAGACATATGTTAATAGTCCTTTCCGTTTTGTCGCTAATTAAGTCGGTTTGTCAAAGACACGTGCCGAGACTACTGCTTGAGAGACGCATGTTAAAATGAAAGTTTATAATAGTTAGGTAAGAGAAACATACAATCTTATTACAAATCAATAAAAACTAAAGTAAAAGAACACAATACTCGGTTATTCTTATAGTTCTAAGCACCCTGCGGCGTAAACCACGGCAAAGTTGGGACATTATTTGTGCTGCTATATACAGCAAACTGTGGTAACGAGTTGTACTTTTGAGAAGCAAAACAAGCGTAGAAGCTTTGCCAGCAATTAGCTGTGTTTCTTTTTTTTTACTTTCTTACGCAAGTCTTTCGCAAAACAGTAACAAACATCAGTGCCATCTGTGACTGTCTCGCATCAATAAACTAAGGTATAGAGGAGCCTTACACATTTTTCTATAGCCTCTCCCTTAAATTTAAGGAAGAGGAAGGTTTCAAAAATGAAATATGCTATGGAACAGCCCAAATGAAATATTCTGAATGAAGAACAACTATGTCACTTATGGATCTGAGAAATTAATTATTTAGCAGACTAAGCTCCGCCACTATCCGACGCGGATAGATAGGAAAACTTAAAATTTGTAGGAAAGGGGCGGAGCTTATTCTCGTAGGGGTTCTTCAGTCAGAACTCTTTATTATGCCTGCGAATTTGCTCTACGACTCTTTACTCAACGACCGCTTCTAGTCCAGCTGGACTAGCGAACCGCAATGCTACCACCGCATCGCCGGTCACGGTCGCCGATTAGTACCCCCCAAAATCACTTAACAACAAAACAAATTTTGCCTGATCTTCATTTTGCAATGAATAACAAATTCGAAGCGTGAGTAGCTTAACAAGTTAATTTGCTTTGATTAATGATATGTATTATTTCAGGTTAAACAATAGCGAAGATAGTGGTGAAGATGAAAGCAAGGATTTTATGAAAGAGCAAGACACTCCATTGGTAAGCATGTGCGATGTGTCAATTCAAAAGGAACGTTTTTTTCTCGTTTGAGCTATGCCGCACGTCACTATACGATACACAACTAAATGCAGTACATATAACTAAAATAATAGTAATTTTTCTGTATTTTAGCCACCATTAGAAGTCCCTGACGGGGAACACCGCATTCAGTATACGTATTCCTTGTGGTTCAGTCGCCGAGCGCCCGGAAAGCATGCAGCTCCTCAAAACTATGACCAGAACTTAAAGTTGGTGGGAAGATGTGCTTCAGTCGAACAGTACTGGGCCTTGTACAGCCATCTAGTTAGACCTTCCGAATTATCTGGGCACAGCGATTTCCATCTCTTCAAGGAAGGCATCAAGCCCATGTGGGAGGTTTCAATTGCCCCGAGTTTTTGTTACCTGTTTTACGCCCTTTATTTTGGTAGGATGATGCTAACCGGTGTGGAGGAAAATGGATTGTCAGACTGAAGAAAGGCCTAGCGTCGCGATGCTGGGAAAATCTCATATTGGCAATGTTAGGAGAGCAGTTTATGGTGGGTGACGAAATCTGCGGAGCTGTTGTATCCGTTCGTTTCTCAGTAAGGTTTCTATTGGCATGTGGTCTGTGCATAATTATGTTTTCGCAGGAGGATATCATCTCGATATGGAATCGCTCCGCCAATGATCAGGTGACTACTAACCGCATTCGAGATACTTTGAAGCGCGTCTTGAACCTGCCACCAAACACCATCATGGAGTATAAAACTCATACCGACAGCCTGAAGTACAGCCATTTTTATTAGTTAGAGCGGCTTAGAAAATGTTTCTTTCCTTGACACAGAGACAACTCCAGTTTTCGAAATACGGACGTTTTTCTTAGGTAGACGCCTGGGGTAAAGCATATAAGTTGAGATGGATTACGGAATACAATAATGAATTTATTCGTTTAAGTATTCGTTTATTCGGTTGCTCATCGCTTCTGCTTATTCCTTTTTCTCCTACCTCGTCTTTTTTTGGGGGAGGGGGGGATATTGTTTCTGCGGAAAGTTGGCATGCCTGGGGCTAAGCTATTCCGTACTCAACGATATCGGTTATTTCTATCTGAAGACAATTTCGATATGTAATGTAAACTATCGATATTTAAGCAAGTATACCGATGGCACGGCACCATGACATTCGAGAGGTCGATTCGTTTACTGGAATAATCGATTGCAAGATGGTCCCCTTTTTCAAACTTACGTTAAATCCGGCGTCTATCGCCCCAAATCTTAGATCCAACTTCTTGTTTGAGACATAAGTTTTGAAGTGTTCAGAATTAACGTCACATGAACTGTCACCCTTTGCAATTTTCAAGAAATTTTGGTGGTATCTTAGTATCGATAATGTAGAGTTATCGATAACAACACGATAGGTGGCGCTAGCGTGCTTCCGTCGCCAAAGCCGACACTGCGCGCCATGTTTACTGTTTGGCATCAAAAGAACTGTTTTTTGGACATTGCTTATGTTTAAAACTTCATGCTTCCGGTTTCTTCAGTAATAGACATTTGTTCTAATAATTTTCCGACTAGACATTTATATTTTGGCCCAGGCTAAAAAGCCCATTTTTGAATTTGGCTCCATGTTATGTTTATGGCCAGTAGTAACAACAACAAACTGAAAGAACTGTTTGGACAGTCCGTTGTTCTTAGTGGATGCAGCATTTTGCTTAATACGGTGGATACGAATGTAAACGCGAAGCAACATAATGAATTAGCGTTAGCTAAGCAAGGCTTTAATTCAAGAACTTTCGTACAAGGTAATCTTCAACTTCACAAGCAAAGCATCAAGGAAGATATTTACAAACACGCCAACACTTCATATAATCGATTCATGGTCTGCGTCTGTTATTTGTTCTACCAGCGTTGCGAACGTCAAAGGAATGACTACTCCTACTGTAAGCATGGCTGTTACTACCGAGACAAACGCTTCTACAATTTCCAATGACAGTCCCGAGGCCGAGGTACATTTAAGCACTGGTTTCTTTTACAACTAAAACCATAAACATATCATCTTGCTTTTGTTGCGTTCAAGGTGATCGTGTTGAGCCCGGAAACTGTAACGACACCAAATATGAGAAATGGAGTAAACCGGCAGCCGTCCCCAGACGAAGATTTGTCGCCCAAAGTCATCGAACTTGGCGATAGTCCGGTGGCATCTCCTTCGTTGATAAGCGGAGTCCAGCGTGATTCTTCTTTACCTATAGTGGGCTCTGTAAAGCTTAATTTTCACATATGCTATCAATACTTATTAAGCTTTGTAGGGGAAAAGCGTCACCCTCATGCCCAAGATTATACGAGCCACGTTTACCAAAGAAGATGAGTGGCATCCACGAAGTTGCGCTCATTGTGGCACGGTAAAGAGCTTACTTCTTTCTCATCGTAGTATTGCGGAAGAATTTGAATTCCAACTAGCCATGTTTTCACTCCCAGGTGACTGCCTGCAAGATGAAAGTGATGGGAACCACAGACACCTACTTTTGCATGGAGCGGTGTCTGCGTCTAGCGTCCAAGGCGTGGAAAGCCTCTTCTATTCAAATTGTGGTGAAGAAAGTGGTTGAATCAAGCGCACTCACAGACACAACCCGTACCTCAATGGCCGTCAGCAATGGCCTACTCAGCATGAGGAACGGCATCACCACCAGTGTCGCTTTACCGAGCACTCCGGGCAGGGTAAGCCCAAGCAGCAGCACTGCCAGTGCGGATTCTGATCCTTCTCCAAAGCGACAGAGAAAGCAGCGCCATTCCTTCCAAGGTGGTAGTTAATTTATCGAATTAATCTTGAGCATTTCTCCTAACTCTTATTTTTCCTCTGTAAAAAAAAGTCGAGTCGGGGACCGACGATGAAACGCCAGTACCTGTCTGCATTTGCGCCCGTTGTCGCAAGCCTTTAGAGCAGTCTGCAGACTCTTTGAGCTGGGAAGCCATGGAGTTCTGCTCCGAAAGCTGCTTAGGTGAGTATCAGATGGATAGTGGCTCGCTTTGCTCCTCCTGCAACAGTCCTGTACTACCCCAGTGTATGGGGAAGTACTGTGTGCGTTTCGGCTACGACATTAAGCAATTTTGCTCGGTTCCTTGCCTGGAAAAGGCCAAGTCCAATCTGCGTGCCTGCACGTTTTGCCAGCGTGATCTTAGCAACGAGGACTCCAACAACTTGATTCTGACGGTGACAGACAAACGCGCTGTTCGCTATTTTTGCGCCAATTCCTGTATGAATTCCTACAAGCAAATGACGAAGAGCCGAATGGCGGCCGAATTGTCACTCGGTGGCAATGTGGGTCCTTGTGCCGTGTGCCTGCTAGTCCGTGACGCCTACAAGGAAGTGTTTTTTCAAGATCAGTTGCGGCAACTCTGTTCCGAGCCCTGCTACAACGCCTTCCTCTTTGTCAACAAAATGGTGGTGAGCAACTGCTTCATGTGCCGCAAGCTGTACGACACCACGTCCCCCAGTTCGGTGCGCATGCAAGGCTGCACTCCGAGCGTGCGCTCTTTCTGCTCGCGCCGCTGCCAGAACGTGTTTCTGCTCTCAAACCGAGTGATCGTGCCCTGCACCTGGTGCCGAGTCAAAAAGTACAACTTTGACATGATCTGGAAAGCCCGAATCCCGGGTTATTCTGTCCCGGTATATTGCTGCTCGCTCACCTGTCTGGGACAAACCAAAATCGCAGGACAGGCAAAAGTGTCCAAAACGTACGTAACAAAAGAATTGCAAAAGTTTCACTAAAATTCTGATTTTATTTCTGTTTTACATAGCACGCGCTATCCTTGTCATGAGTGTTTGCGAATAGCTCTACCTGTATGCCAAATTACCATGCCTGATGGAGTGTCGCGAAATTTCTGCACCAAAGTCTGCGCAGAAACTTTTATGGAGCGCCTTAAACTGGACATGGTTTCCGCGCCGGCCGTTATATCCCAGCCCATGATTACGTGTGGCGATGCTGCTACTTCTTCGACGGCCAACAGTTGTACAAACGTTTCTGAAGGTAGTACAGAAAGTAAAGTTTCGTAAAGTAAAGAAAGTAAAAGTTTCTGAAGGTGGTTTCTGAAAGTAGTCAGGCAAGTCCATACCGAGTACTCTTTTGCCTAGACTTAAACTTAACCCCACCCCTTGTTTATTTATCTCCTTTGTCGATATCGAACAATTCGTATATTGCTTTTGTTTATTTTCTACAAGCACCGCCCCGTGGGTGGAGCAATTGTAAACTTATGCTTATAAGCGTTCGTTTTGACTCGAGAATTTCCAAGTCGACTTCGGTAAACTTAAAAAGTTTAGGCTGAACCGAACGCTTATGAGCGTAAGTCAAGGAAGTTTGGCTAGTCTAAGTTTAAGTCAAAGATGCAAAACGAACGCGGCTCGAGTTTAGGTTCTCTGTAAAAGTAGGACGTTCCTTCTTTTCTCTTTTGGCAGTGTTACCGGTTATTACACTCGTGACATCCCTGGACCCCTCGGATGCCAGTGCTCCAGTATTGCCGGAGTCTCCCAAAGAATCATCTTCAGAAGAGCCAGTCATCATCTTAGATTCCTCCACACGGGAAAAGCCCAAGCAGCCGGTTGCAACGCCAACGAGCACGGTTCAGCGCCGCTTCACTAATGCGTTTACCGTATCCGTGCCAGTACAGCAGTGCATCATTAATGCGGGTCCAGAGCCGGTACTTCAAGTTAACAAAGCAACTCAATGCGCCCCGAGAATGGATTCCACCAGTATGCAAACGGTGGATAATAGCACTAACGCACTGGACGTCACTCAGCCTAACACAAAACAGTGTTGTGATGCCGATACACAAACAGGTGAAAATAAGTTCGAAACTACGAAAACTTAAATAGAGGGAATTTAAAAATTTTATAATTTCTAGATCCCTGGATGCCGCTGTTGCCCATGCCTGTGCCGATCTATGTGCCAGTCCCCTTACCTTTGTACAACTTCCCTTATCCAGTACCACTGGCAGTACCTATTCCTTTTCCTCTTCCTATACCCATAATTTCACGTCTTGCAGCAAAGGAAGCGTCGCCATCTCCCAAGCACCTTGAAGAATCTCAGTCGGAAGAGAGTCAAGCAGAGAAAACGGAAGAGAACCCAGAGGAAAAATCGGAAGAGAGTTCGGAAAAAAGTCAAGAAAAGAGACCGGAAGAGAATACAGAAGAGCCGAGTCAAGCCGAGAGTATGGAAACCAGCCCAGTCGTTTCTGCTCCTTCGACGCCTTCCACTTCCTCGGCGCTAAACCATCTCAGTTCCGCTCCAGGCAAGAGAAGAGCGGAAGAAGTAGCCGACCTTTCCAGTAGCCTAGAAAGTTCCAAGAAAGCGCGGAAATCCTCTTCTGGTCCGGTCAGTGAGGTGGTGGAGCAAAGTGCCTTTCCTACAGAAATTCCAGGTGAAGTTGTCGATGTCTTCCGGAAGGAGTTTCCCGCCACGGACTGGCCTCCTGCGTCTCCCCAAGTAATTACATACACTTTTACGGTAGCTTTTACAGCTTTATTTCATTTTTGCATCCTTTGATTCCTTGTTTAGATGGCGCTGGGTTTAAAGGCGTGGGAGTTATGGGTTGCGTCAGAGAATAAGAAACTTACGGAACGTTGTAAAGCTAAGGTGGGTCCCGCAAGTCGTAAGCCAAAGCTTCAGGAGACCGATTTACTTCAGCTAAGACCCCCGCAATTGGCGGCTGCATTGACTCGCATGTTCGAACAACCAAGGAAACCTGATGGGACCCGGTATAATCCAGACACCCTCTACTACTTCGTTCTGGGTTAGAAAATCAATTGTTCTTTATAATAAATTTATCTTATTTATATATAATTTTTTTTGTATGTTTCAATCCCAACGTAGGCTTGTGTCTATTGTTGGTTGCATTATTTATATTTATTTTACTTTATTTATGTAAGATAATATATTATTTATTTCTATATATTTGTAAACTTATTTTATTAATATATTTTAGTTATTCCTTTACTCTTTCACTGACGAACGATTTGCTTTACTCATTAGGTATTCAATCGTATCTGAACGCCAACGACAGGAAAGACTGTCTTTTCTACGACAGAGATTATTGCAAATTCCAAGAGGTTATAGATGGAATCTGCCAAGGTGTAATTAAGCGATGGACCATTGGTAACGCCTTTAATTCTTAAATGTAGAATGACTAATTCATTACTAAAAAAATCGTTGAAATTACAGAACACCGAATAAGCCAAGTGAGAGAAGAACATTTGTGGGAAGCAAGGCTGTTGGGTGTTGACACGCCGCAAATCCTTCTCTTTACCCTAGCGTATTTTAACACCAAATACTTCGGACTGAAAGTAAGAAGCTGTACTTTGAATATTATTTACATCGAATTCGAATATTAGTTACATTGTATTAGTTTGAATTTAGTTACATTAGTTTGAGTATTACATTAATTTTCTCAGAGTATGGAGGATCATGTTGCATTGTCTTTCAAACACTTGGTTAAACGCTGGAGACGGATCCCGAATTCGGAACGGCGAATGCCTACCAGTCTGACGTACACCTACCCTCTTGGTAATTTTCTGATGTTTTTTCCAGTTTTTTGGGAAGTTTTGGGGAAATGAAAATGACCTTATTTTGGGTTATTCATAGTCAAAGAAGACCAAGAAAGGGATCCTCTAAATCAGCCTCGATCCCTCAAGCTTGTAGGCAGAGAGGACATTGCAGAAAAGTGTGCCATTCGCATTTATGAATTTTACCTCGCTAAATGGTACTTCCCTCCGAAAAAAATTATTACTAGAATTGTTTCCTTACTGATTTTTTGTGTTCTGTAGTCCAAGTGATGCGAATCCCAAAGGCAGTTTCTACCTTGCTGCTGCTCCTGGCAGCACAGTTGATGCTCTGAGTTGGTATACGACTCAGCCACAAGCTCCTGAAGAGTTAAAAGTAAATCTGCAGCGAATTTTATCCGTTGCGGATGTACAGCAGGCTAAGCGATAGGCAGATTTTTCATTCGTCATCATATTCAGGTCTATGTCACATCATCGTGCTCGTTTGTCCCTCTCAAATCTCTAATTCAACAGAGTACTGAGCGTGTATGTTTGGCTACGTCCGTTTCCATTTATAGGACGGAAAATAACTCACAGGCTTGTTTTTATTGCTATGTGAACCTGTATTTGAAAGCTGCGATATTTGGTTTAATGTTTTTTTGGAGATGATAAACAGAATGAATAAAAATGTTGGGTGACCACAAGAATACAAGTCCAGCCCTTTCTCAAGAAGATAAAAAGCGTTCGATTGTTTTTCTCATCTTCTCACAAGTCCTAATTCCCGAGCTCGACTGAGGAAGTCGTCTCTCGCAAAGCAAACTCCCGCTAGTACTCGACGACCTCGAATTTCCGAACGTCCGTGTAAAAGACGCCAGTTGTCAAAAAAGAGCAAAGTACCGGGTTGCAATTGGAACTGGGCCTGGTGGGCAGGGTCTTCGATCAAATCAGTCAGTTGAGATAACGCTGTATAGTACTGGGTCATATCAGACTGTTTCAAAGTATTGAGCGGTCCGCGGTCATCCAAATTCCACCTTTTTGTCAAAAAACACCGTTAAATTTGTAAGTTGCCGAAAGGAAATCGGGCAGGTACCGTATCATCTCCAACTCATTGGTAAGGGCGCCGTGCTGGAAGATTGGCGCTGCGTGGGAAAAATGTTCCCCGGGTTCCAGGTACTGGGCTGGAGTGGGCATGGTTTTAAGAATGTGGTAAGATTCCGGGTGAGTCTTTGCCAGCTGCTGTGCGGCGTAGAAGCCATCCACTAGGATGGTAGATCCACCTTCTGCTGCTGGTACCATGCAGTGAAAGACATTAATCCTGTACACATTGCGTAACATTCTCATTTGATAACTTATAATTTGGTTGGAATTACTTGACCCCTTCACTTACGCGACCGGGTGGGAAAAGTAGGTGTTGTCTGTATGAGGACGCAGAGCCACGTGAGTGTACCCGCCGTCCATATGAATCATTTTCCCCGAAGCCATTTGCCATCGCTCTCCAAACACCGTCTTTGTTGGCCTACAGATAAGTTCAGCTGCTTGGGCGGTACTCTCCATGTCTGGCTTTACCTGTTCAAAAATAATTTCCGTTTTCACTTAACTTCCTTGTGAATATTTTGTTGATCTAAAAACCTGGTTAACGAACGCAAAACCATACAAGAGAATCCGTTTGTACAGCTCTTGCAAAACCTGTCTCTGGTTCAGCTTTTCTGACGCTATAGGTGTTTGAGCTTCCAAGAGGGCGGGGCTGCGTAACGAGTCGGCATTCCATAGGACGGGAAGTATTTCGGACGTAGAGTGCATCTGCTGCTGTCCTTCAAGCGTACTCTCACGTAGCCAGGCGTATTCATAGCAAGATTCGTGTCCGTCGCTCCCTTTTTAACAAAATCACATAGTTCAGCAGTATAAATATGTAGTTACTTGCTTAGAAAAAGCGCGCTCTTCCGTATTATTTTTACATGTGACTTGTAAGTGGAGAGGCTGGGCTACTACGTTACTGGGGCGAACTGCGTTCGAGTAGTTTTTCGGGCTGGAAAGACGTTGATTCGTCTGCTGACTGTAACACTGCGAACAACGACAGTGATCCCGCAGCCAAAGCGAGTGGAACGGCAACGGGGCGGACCAGTTCGTGTGTTGCAGCTCTAGAACCTCCTCCTTCATCTCGAATCTCACGCCGGGATCATCGGAAACGTTCCTATAATCTAAAAGAGGAAATGTTTGGTGTTCTTTGACGAGTTTTTTCGGGCTTACGGGAAAGTTTTACAGCCTTTTTCAGGAAGTGGCCCCTAACCGGCTTACAAAGCCAAGGCCAAGACAGCAGTTGACGCATGCCTACTATGTTACTCTTTGCCAAGAGGCTCCTTCAACCACAAGGACCGCGAAAGACTAACACTTTTCAAGCACGTCAGCTCTTAATTTGGCCTCAGGAGCGAGCCAACACTCGGTTGGGAATCGAAAGAAGGAGGCTAAACGGCTCGAAATGGACTTTTTCTAGCCCCTTGGTTCAAGGTCAGTCGAGCAAAGGATCCAGTGAAAGATAACGTAGTCAAGTTTTCGAGTGTATATTATCGTTTATTTTGCACATTGGCCCTTGCATCGCAGCTTTATTTACAAACTTAACAATGAATGTCTCTTATACCCTGATAACGTCAAGATTATTCCGATTAATAATTTTTCTTCCATACATTTTTTTAAAAATTTTCTTAAGGTGTCGAAGCAGCAGTGTCTGGCTCGTAGGGTACGCCCCCTTTCTGTAAGAGAATAACTGCTGGGTATAACACCGGTGGCGGAGATGGCGAAGGCAGCGGTGGAGGTGGCGGGGACAGCATACGAGACTTCCAGGCCTCCCAGTCTTCGAGTTCAGAGCTCCTGCGCCCTTTACAACCGCAAAAAGGGGAATGCTGGGACGCAGCGGGTACGCAGGGCTGGGAAACGGCCGATCTAAGCTGATGTTTGGTGCGAGAAGGTGTCATAACCATGGCTAAACTGACCGGTACTGGGTGCAGCGATTCAAGTGACTCGCAGGCCAGTTGAATTTCGTTCGGTACACAGTCAATGGAAGTTTTGTGTCCGATAGGAGTTAAAGGGGTAGGGGTTCGAGTTCGACTACTGGGCGTGGTTGTAGCTGCTGGTAGGGCAGGCAAACGTACATACTGGCTCCTAGTGTACAAACTCGGTTTTAATTTCTTTATTTATTTTTCGGGGAAAATATACGGCGGAGCAGATATATACCTTACCGTAGTCGAGGCTGGGCAGAATTGGGAGCTGAAGGAACCGGTTTCCGGTTCATTATACGCGACAGTCTGGTTAAAAGTTGAAAATTGTCGTCCTGTATCCTCGTCTGTCTCTCTTTTTCCAGTTGCAGTTTTTTACATTTGAGGGCAACGTGGCCATACGTAGGCGGGCTCTGAGCGTCGATAGCTGGTCCTGTGTTCGTTACCTTGCGATTTATTTGTGGGAAAACGTTTAGTTTTCGTGTTTGAAAGCAAATGTTGGTATTGCTTTTTTATTTAGATTTACCTTGTAGCGATGCTGCAGGTAACGGCGCTGGAACCAAGGCTCGGTCAAGAGAGCTGGACGTTTGTCGGCCATGTTCTGTACACACTAAACCCCTGGATCGATTTCCCACACTCCAAAGAAAAGATATATAATGAGTTTCCCTGGGCAACGGATCAACAGCAACAGGTGTGAAAAAGTAATTGTTTTTTATATAAAATTGTATTCAATTTCTTTCGATTTCTTTCTCGTTTACAAAGGAATTCAACTAGCAGAGGCTAAAGGCGGGAACGCATTTTGCTTGCTCACGACCAACTTCTTGTGGGCTTTAGATAAATAGCCTTTAATCTTATTGTCGTAGACGAGATTGGCAAGAATGCATTCGGTCTCATCTTCGTCCACGTCTTCTTCACCCGCGAACTGCAACGCTGTGAAAAAAGCGTGGATGGGGATCTGATGCATCTTTGTAAGCAATGACCTATGAGTCAAATATTTATTTTTAAAAAATATTTTTTCTTTTGACACAAATACTTACACTTTTTTAAAAAGGTTACGGTAAGCAATGGTTCGCAGCTTTTCCAAGATTAAATAGATGCCTTGGCGGATAAAGAAAGCTTCATGGGCGACCAAAGCCTGGTTTAACTTACGGAAATTGCCTTCTTTAACTGCCGCGACCACTTGGCTAAATTCGAGCAGATCATATTTGGCCAAAAGGACTGAACTAGGCATGTGACCCTGTACAAATACAGTATGAAAAATTGAAACGGGTTAGAAAAAGACCCACGAGAAGCATTTTGACGGGGATGAGGTAGATCAGAATCAGTCTTTTGTTATTCCGGCACTCCCTGTGGCATCTTTGGAACGCAAATGTCAAGTATTCTTCGGCTATAAACAAAAATATTTTTTTTTAATCCATAGTAACTTGAAGATGATAGGCAACTGTTGCTTTACCGCCTTTGAAATCGCTGTCGAACATGGCTTTACGTCCGACATAATATCGGTACGTAACCAACTGGCTTAGGCTGAATTGTGCTTTGAAAGGTGATGCTTCAATAGCACGGATCAACGGCTTACACAAATGCAGCTTGTTAATGCGAAAATAGATTTTAAAGAGTTGGTTGACGAGGTTTAACATGCCCCACCTTTTGGTTTCGTCTTCTGATGAGCGACTATGACAGGAAACATGAATTTGGTGTGCCGAATGGACGATTTCTTTCCAATTGTGTTACTTATCAGCAGCGCAAACGCGAAAACAGCCCATGACGCATTCTGCAGCTTTTTCCAGCATTTCGCCGGGTTTAGCTATGTTCTTTTGCGTTGATTCCAAATCACCTTGAACAGCGATTTTTCGCAAATCGATGCAGATAGCATACATGATTGGAAGAGCCCAGTTTTCATCTTTTTGGCTTTGGAGGAGTTTAGTGAAGGCTTGAACCAGTGCTGATTGGTACTGGTAGGCATCCTTGAAACTACGACGACTTAGACAACCTAAGCACCTGCAAAAATATTTCGTTTTTGTGCTTTCTGTATGATATTTTAGGGTGAAGAGGGCGTTTTAAATTTTCCGCCTCTTACTTGATGTGGCAAGCTACGAGTTCGTTTATCGGAGCATCCAGTACTCTCTGAATCAAAGCTTCTGGCTCTTCCACGTACAGCCTAGTGTTTAGCGCATGGGCGTGTTTCAGGGAAAGCAGGCTCTAATGATATTATTTTATTATATTTTAATCAATTTCTAAACAGGGACTTTTAATTGCGTCTAACAAAGAATAAGATTTATTAAAAAAAAGCCTACTTACAGCGAGCAGTTGGCCATCATAGTCGTCCCATGCTGTTTTAATCTATGGTTTAATGTATACTTATAAATTCTATGAATGTAAGATATGTTATTATTACCTCTTTTAAATACTGATTCATTTCGCCCCCGTATCGTGGACAATTATCCACTCTCTACAAATACATGTAAACAATCGATTGTATCGATAACAGTTTGTAATTAAATCGAATTTTCCTATTGCAAATCGATAGTTGTCTTTGGGCAACGTGAGTTTCGCATAAATAAAAACAAGCGGAAATCGGAGTGGATATTCAAATCCTCTGAAAAAGTTAAAGAATAAAAGTGTCTCTTGTCGAAAGTTCCTCCAGTTGCTCAACGAAGGATGTCCGTCGTTATCGAAACTACGCTTGGAGACGTAACAGTGGACTTATACATACAAGAGAGACCCAGAAGTAAACTCGTTAAATAGCGTATTTTTATTTTTTTACGTGTTTAAATAATTGTTTCATAACTAGCATGTCTGAACTTCCTCAAGCTGTGTAAGGTCAAGGCCTACAATTTCTGCCTGTTTTCCCACGTGGAAACTGGCTTTATTGCTCAAACCGGAGACCCTATTGGTTCGGCTAAAGGTGGGCAGTCCATATTTGGGTACAGTTTTTAATTTATTGATTTCTGTTAAGTGCAAATTAATACTTTATTTATTATACCTTAGCTTATTATACGGTGAACAAGCAAGATTCTTTGAAGCAGAACAAATTCCAAAGCTAAAGCATGAAAGAGTGGGCACTCTTTCTATGGTCAACGGGGGGGCGAACATGTAAGAAGTCGTTCAAATAGTTTCCGGCGTTTAGTTAACAAAAAATTATTTTCCCCAAGGCTTGGTTCCCAGTTTTTCATAACCTTGGGTGAAAACTTGGATTATTTGGATGGAGAGCATTGCGTCTTTGGAGAAGTTGTGGAAGGATTTGACACTCTGATCAAGTTCAATGAAGTTATTTCGGATGAAAAGCATATCCCTTATCAGGACATCAGAATTACACATACCGTAATCTTGGACGACCCCTTTGATGATCCTCCTGGCTTAGACATCCCTGACCGGTCCCCGGAGTTGACCAAAGACATTTTTGAAGTAGAAAAAGACTGTCTCCTTTGTTTGTACAAACAAAACTTTGAATTCTCTGGTTTTATCTTAGAGTGGACGAATAGCTCCTGACGAAGACCTTGATGAGGATTATGGCCGAACGGCGGAAGAGATTGGAGAGGCTCTGAAAGACAAAGAAGCTAAAGCTAGAGCTACTATTTTGGAAATGGTGGGAGATTTGCCTTCAGCTGATGTAGCGCCGCCAGAAAATGTACTTTTCGTGTGCAAGCTAAATCCAGTTACTACGGACGAGGATCTAATGATCATTTTTAGCCGCTTTGGTACCATCAAAAGGTAAAAAGAAAAGAACAGGACAAATATTTGATAACACCATTAGCTATTCATTTCTTACATAGTTGCGAAGTTATTCGGGATAAAAAGACTAGCAATTCACTCCAATACGCATTTATTGAGTTTGATAACCCCAAATCATGCGAAGACGCATATTTCAAAATGGATAATGTGCTCATCGATGATAGAAGAATTCACGTTGATTTCAGCCAGTCAGTGGCGACACTACGTTGGAAAGGAAAAGGTATTGAGGGTCTCCAGCTATCTAGTAGTCTTACTGAACGTGATTTATTTTCTGTAGGGAGATTAGAGCATTTCGACGAAAAAGGACGTTCTCAGAAAACGGACAGGCCTGCACGTTTTGATAATTACCAACGGAAGAAAAATCCTGAGAGAAGGGAAAGGCGTTTCGACGAAAGGGGGCGTGATGATCGAGGGAGAAATTCCTACCATGAAAAACGTGATTCCAGACGTGGATATGATCACAGAGACGACCGAAAAGACAGGGACGATACTTACAGAAGCAGTGGACGCTCTGGAAGAGATTATGACGACGACAGAAATAGAAGACCTAGTGACAAATTTAGAGAACGAGATGACAGCAAGAATAGTCGCACAGTTAGACATGGACATGAAAACCGTGATGAAGATAACCGAAAAGAGAGCAGCCATCATCGGTTGAAATCGTCTGATTCTAAAAGCGAAAGTTATCGAGATCGCGATCGTAAACAAAAAAGTTCTCGTTGAGTCCATTTTTTGTCTTTGACACCTCAATCAATCAACCATTTATTGTCATCTTGTACGGTTAATTTTAGTAATAAAATTTACCGCTTTGCAATCAATTGGGCTAATTTTCCCAGACCCAGACATTTGCAAGATTCGGCATTTAAAAAGTTAAAAAAAAAATCAGTTGAAACTGATCAGAATCAAACCCAGCTCAAACTCATATAAGCAGCTTTTATCTGCTTTTTTAGTAATACAATTTTTGAGTGACAATAGCTGCATGACGTCATACATGTTAGCAGGTTACGTTAAAATAGACTTGTTTATGTCTTGAAATTCCATCTCTCGTGCTCAGTATTTATTTATTTTTAAACCGCTTTTACAAGTAATATTATAATTAATTTCAGAATGCTACTATAATTTAGTTTTTGTAGGGTCAATAATATGGATTCTAGCAAGGATAACGCAACATCTGAAGACCAGCAGCCAGAAAAGTTAATTTTGAATTCTGACGAAGAGTCAGAATTTATTGCAGAAAAAGAAGCTGAGGATGTACAGTTTATAGAAATGCGTGTCTCCCAAGTCAGAGATCAATTCGAGTCTCCCAGCTTGAAAAGGTCCAGTTTGAACCTGAATCTCAGCTCGCCTCTTAAAACCACCAGTAGCAAAGAAGCTCAGCAGCCGCTGCCTCCAGGGAAATTCACTCATCAAAACGGCTACTCCGAATCAGAAAAACCAGTGTGGTACACAGAAGATTATCTGGTTGGCCATTACCAGTTGTTAGAATGCCCGTTTTGTGGCTTAGAAGACTCTGATCTCGCCAAACTCCACGAACATGTTAACCATGCTCATTTGGATGCCATCGAGGACCAAGATTCGGACGAAATCCTGGTTTTGGACAACGGCAATATTCAAGCTTCCGCCTCTCGCTCCTCCGATACCCTACTCGTAATTTCTTAAATAATAGAACCTTCTTGCAAAGCTTTGGAAAACTCATCTTTCCGTATTTTTAGGTAGACACATGGAAAGCTACTGAAACCAGTCCTTTGGAAGTGGAGGGCGAATATATCTGCCCTTTTTGTATGCAAAAATATGATGATTATACTCTGCTTGAAGTACATGTCGATGGACAACATTCCGAGACGTTTACTCCAACCAAAGTACTTTAAATTCCGTTTTTTTAATTTGGCTTTTATTTTAAAGAGCTTTTTTCTGGGTAGACTCCGACGTCTGATTCGAATAAGAACCAAGAAACCTGCCCTGTCTGTTTCTCCTCCGGTTTTGGGGGAGACGAACTGGCCCTTCATGTAGAGCAGCATTTTAGTGAGGAAGGTAAAAGGTTTTTGCAGTTCGAATTTCCTGCTTGTTGACGAAAGGTACTTTTGTAAAAGTGTCTCCTATCACACCTGGTGCCACTGCGGATCGTTTACTGGCCAAAGAGATCCAAAAGTGCGAGCAAGCAGCACAACAAATGCGAGAAAAGCGAGAGTTTGAGTTTCTCAGGGTAAAAAAACAAAATAACGTGATTAAGCGTCACTTTCTTTACCGTTTCGAAACGTAGGCACGTTATGGTATGGACGAACAGGGTAATTTTGCTTCGCAAAGTGATTCTGCCATGTTGCAAGCCGTGTATTCGGGGTCCATGACTGTTTCCGATTACCACGAAAGACGAATTATGATCAAAGTGGCCGAAAAGAATGGCATGGATGACGGATTCTCGGTTAGCAAAGGTGAGTTATAGATTTCTCTTTCCCATTTCCTTTAAAATTACTAATTCTTCAAACTGTTTGTACAACAGATATAATTCCCTTCGTGACCAGGGTTAGTTCTCATACTTCTACGGTTTTAAGAACCCTTTTGTGCCATAATATGGATCATTATGCCTCCACGTTTGGTGACGCAGGGTGGGGCTGTGGGTACAGGTAGAAAATCCAAGTTAATTCAGTAAGAAAGAAATAGTCATAAAGACAAATTGGTTTGGTTGGATAGGAACCTTCAGATGCTTGTTTCGGCCCTGTTAAGGAACAATCCATACGTCCCTCACTTGGTAGACCTGTGTCCATGGGTGGAAGGCACTAATTGTGCGTCGGTGAACGTGCCCTCCATTAATTGTCTCCAAATTGGAATTGAAAAAGCCTGGAGTCAAGGTTTCGATGTGGCTGGCAGCGAGCAATTGGCTCACAAGCTGCGCGATACCCGAAAATGGATCGGCGCTACTGAAATTACTGCCCTTCTATCCTCATTGGGTTTTAGGTATCAGTTCACATCGAATTTTAAGTGCCTGGATGACTTTCTGTTTCCTTAGGGTGAAATTGGTCGATTTTCACTGTCCTTCGGCTGACGATGGGTCTCATCCTGCCCTTTTTGAATGGGTCGGTCAGTACTTTGACAGCGATTTACCTATCAAACCGCCCTTGTACCTCCAACATCAAGGTTAAACCTTTTGCTCCTACATTAAGCGAAAGGAAGAAAAACTAGTTTAAAGTATGCTTGATAGGCCACAGTAGGAGTATCATTGGTGTTGAACACTACAAAGACAAGACTTCCAAACTGCTCATCATGGATCCTAGCCATAGTTGCTCGCAAATGCACAAATTGCTGCAGAGTGTCAGTCCGGCTGCTGGATTGCGTTTATTGCGAAGGTCTCCAGCCATGCTCAAGCACAAGCAGTATCAGATTGTGGCCGTGTTGGGTCTTATGCAAAGCGAAACGGAATTTCAAGTAGTTACCCCTTTCTTGCAAAACAAAAATTTCCGAATTCTTATTGTACCTTTTGCTTTCAGGCCAGCAAAACTTTGCGTTCCCAACGCATTCCCTAGTCATTTTGGGCGCCGCCTCGTTTTACTCAAGAAGCGCCTGTAAAAACCTCAGTTTAAGTCTCTCTGGTCCCCTTTTCGTCCTGTGCCCTTTGTTTTTTAACTCCAGTTCACCCCCTTGCGATGAGCTTTGTGCGTCCCGTTTTGGAGAAAGCAGACACGACACATGTTCCTTATTGGCCTCTGCATGCAGCATGCGCGACATTAATGTGATACGGATAATACGTGGCATTCTATTTGGTTTGCCTTCGCAACAGAAATGGGTAAGGTTTCCCCAATACAATTCAACTCTTGAAGCAAAATTAAAAAATAGGGGGAATTATATAGAAAGGAAGACTAAAGCTTTGGGCAAAAGGGCGAAACATTCACTAGGATGAGATCTCCACTAAGACGACACTTTTTTCCTAGTAATACGAATCAGCAGAAGCCGGCTGCTGCTGAGCTGGTCGTTGTGGAGCGGGACGACCTCGTGGTTTCTGCTGGGGTGCCTCAGGCTGGTAATTGACTCGGGGAGGAGATTGGACTGCAGGGGCAGCGGGGGCTGGGCCGTAGCTGGGGTTTTCGTACACGGTGACTGGCGCCTTCTGGGGCGCGTCATAAGTGGGGCGTTGTTCCACCGCAGTCTTAGTGGGTCCGTAAGATTCCACCGATTTCAAGACAGTGGTAGGAGGCTTGGTGGGCTCCGGGATAATGTAAAGATCTTTGTTGACATCGAAGTTTTTGCTGGTTTGAGAGCAGTCCACGTTGTACCACCAATCACAGACGCGCGTTTCTTGCGAGTAGATAGTGCCGTTGGTGCAAAGGAAAGAGTCCACCAAACCCTCCAAACTACAATAATGCCACGCCTAGCATACCGAACAGTTATTTAGCATGGTTAGCAAGAATACTCATTTTAGAAGATTTTTACCTGGCAATTAGCATCAACATCAGCGTAGTAACCAGCAATTTTGCCTGAGCAGCTGAAGCCAGTACGAGGAATGCTGGAATAAATGGGATAATCCTTACCAGCGATACCTAGAGATTTTAATAATTAGGATTAAATGAGTTTGGCGTAAGTAAAATGGTTTCAGATTCCTGCTGTTATAATTACCAGGAAGGGTGTTGACGTCGGGCTCTTCAGTTTGTTTGATTGTTTGTGTAGCAGCCACCACCTTTTGTTGGTAGACAGCAGGCTGGGGCGGGGCTTGAGCGGCAGGGGCGGGATTGTATACGGGGCGACGTGGAGCTTGAGCAGGAGCGGGAGAGTACACTGGTACGGGAGCTGGTACCGGTTTTTGGGGTTGGGGTTCGTACCTAGGAGGAGCTGCAGGCCGTTCCTGGTACTGGACAGGTGCTGGCTTTTCCTGGTACTGAGGGGGTGCTGGCTTCTCCTGGTACTGAGGAGGAGCTGGCTTTTCCTGGTACTGAACAGGCGCTGGCTTTTCCTGATACTGGACAGGCGCTGGCTTTTCCTGATACTGGACAGGCGCTGGCTTTTCCTGGTACTGAGCAGGCGCTGGATTTTGCTGATACTGGGGAGGTGCTGGCTCAGTATATTTGGGAGCAGCGGGTTGCGGTTGTCGTACGTACGCTGTATTTGCGGGTTGCTGATAAGGGACCTGTCTTGGAGGATTTGGGGTTGGGTTGTAAGGGCGGGTCGGTTGTGTTTGAGGAATATAAGTGGTCGAAGCTGCTTCCGTAGCGTAGACTGCCGGCGGAACAGTGGTAGTAGCGTATTGTTCAGACTGCACTTGCTTCACTGTATCGGATGAGAATCTGCCGGGTGGGCCCCTGTTAACCGGCCTGGAGGACTGCCCGCCGTACTGGGCTTGGCTCGCAGCCACCAGCAAAACTAAAAGCAAAGCAAAAAAACGTAAAAATAACTAAAACTATAACGCTTCGGAAGGGAAGAAGTTCGCACTTACGTAAAAGGCCGAGTCCTTTAAACATTTTCTCCGAAAAAGATTTGCAAAAACCCACTGGGAGAATGTCAAGTTTGCAAGCTGAGCACCGACTGGTCATCTTTCTCAGTCGTGCAGCCACCTTTTATATGGACGGTCCTGGAAGCCCACATTCTCTTTCCTGCTCCACTATCTTTTCCCGCTGAAGAGGGCGGATCTTTGCCTTTAGCTTCCACACTCTCTCCCATCCGCAGGTCAAAAATGCGCCCGCTTACTTCTTTGTTGGGTAAGAATGACATACAGATCTGGAGTACAGGGACAAACTGTGTCAGCTTACTTCACGTACCGCGAAAGAAATTTAAAATATTTTTTCATACATCACGCACGATTAAACATCTAACGTGAGAATTGTCTGCAATTTGGAGAAAGTTATTAATTGCCTGTCAGGAAATGCGGCAAAATTGTGCTGAATTGAAAACAGTTTAGGAATTTCGCCTAGAAAGCCAAGGATCCGATGACGAGCAAGTGAAAGCTGCGTATCTGTTTTGCATCGTAACTTACTCCAAGGTCTGCGTGGGTTGTTATCCTCTCCCCACCCTTTTTTGTTATGGAATAAAGGGCGAATAATAATAAGAAGGTTCACGAAAGGGTCTTTGCCACTTGGTTATAACTATGCAGGAGAAAGTCAGGACATGTTGTACCTGGACCTGGCTCCCGCGTAACCGACATGATCACGGTCATTGGCTGGAGCCAGATAAAAAGAAGATGAAGTGATACTATGTGAAAAGGTTGACAGATTTTAACACTCCCAAGTCCTTGGATCGACGTGCCTCTGCTGTCCGAAACCTTCCTTTTTGCTCCTTAGATTCCTAATCGCGGTGAAAGGGAGTCATAACCCAGCAAAACATTCTCAGCTTGCTTAAACCAGGAAAAAGTGAAAGGACCTTTAGCTCACTTTGTCCGTAATGCCAACTGAATAGAGTACAAGAAGGACGGAAACGCTTTATTTTATTTTTTTACACCACACCAAACCAACTGCGTTTCAAAACTAGATCCAAGAATGTATTGGTTCACCTGGCTCCACCTTCTTAGTAAAAGTCAAGAAGTAGGAAACTAACAAAATAATAAAAAAAAACGAGAGTATGGAACAAAAGGCATAATCCCAGCAGCCTTTATGGCTACATAAACACAAAAGGAAAATGCACCTGAAAATTTTATTCATCGCCCACGGCCGCACCTGCTTCCGCTCCTAAATCATCTTGCTCAGCTTCATCTTTGCTGTCTTCGTGTAATAATACGTATTCACGCGAGCTAAAGCCGAATTTGAGAACATCTTTCTCGAAGAGTTGAACGTAGCGCTTGGCTTCCACTTTCTGATTGTTAAGAAAGGTGCCGTTGGAGGATCCCAGGTCGATAATGTAAGGGCGAACAGTGCGCCCGGAGGATCCATCCGGACGTTCATAATTGACCAATCGGAACTGCAGAACCGCGTGTTGTTTGGAGCAGGACGGGTGGTCGATGGGCATATCTGCTACTTTGCGGTCCCGGCCCATTAAGAAGGCGCTCTGTCGATGCAAATACAAGGTGGGCAACGGTTCGTCGCCTTTGAAGACGTAGAAACGCCAGCGACGTTTAGGACGCCTGGCTTCGGGCGGTTCGCTGTACTTGACTACGACGCCGTTGCACACGTTGGTTTCTTCAGCTAGTTTCCCAGATAGACCAAAATTGGCTTTAATCTTGGGCGGAGGCGGCTCGTCCTCGTCGTCCTCTTCTTGTTTGGGTTTCCCATACGCCATTTCGGCAGTGCCGTCATCGCGGAAGAGATTGGAACGTTGGGGATCACGTTCTCGGTCCCGTTGACGTCGTTTGCGCTCTTGGCGATCAGGCTCGGTGTCAGTTAGGGGTTCTTGCTTGATTTTGCTATCGGAGTCTTCTCTTTTGCTGTTTTGACGCAAACCGTAGTTCTTGTCTTTGTGGCCGGAATCTTTGTTCCTTCCACGTGAAGAGGTAGAAGAAGGGTCCTTTTCCCTATGACCTCTTGGCTGAGTTTCTCTAGCACGTTTTTCGCGTTCACGGGGGGATCTCTCGTCTCTTTCACGTCTGTCACGGTGGGATCGACCGTGATCTTGGGAGTCTTTGTCATATCGGCGGGAATCTGACTCTCGATCTCGGGAACGCGACCGCTGTCGAGATTCATGCTGCTGACGATCCCTTCGTTGGGCTTCTCTTTCTTCCCGATGCTCCGAGTGATATTTACTGGATCTTTTGGAGTTTTTGTCATCACGTGGGGAGTCTGCTCCTCTCCTGTGATGCTGAGAGCTGCGTCTTTCATCAGGACCATCTTTTCGTGCGGACCTCGGCTTTCTGGAAGATTGGTCTGCTTCTTGGTTAGAAGCTTCAGCTTCACTGCTAGACGAATCTAGTCTTCCACTACGATCTTTTTCAACCGCCATGGGCATTTTGATGAACCTGAGATCTGTTTTTTGTTTGTTAATTCGTAGCTTTCGACAGTTCAATATATGTACCTTAATTTTTGTGAAGCTTTATCAATGTTAAATGGGTTGACAAGACACTAGATATACTAAATTTAAGACCTTTTTTGCACTAAATTAAAATAATAATAATAACGCGACTTGACGCAACAGTCATGTAAACAAAACAGCAACCACGGCAACCTGCAACATCTTGGGTAGAAAGATTGTGAGTCACGACTTACTAATGTCTTAACTAAAAAGGTTAAATTAACCGTGAAGGTGTTCGCAATAATTAAATAAAAGTTACAATGTGTTTTTATTTAGGAGCATAAAAATTGCTAATAAAATTCTGGAGAAAATGAACTATATGGTTGACTTGGCAACATTGCACCTAGTTTCGTCCTTGGATCTGCAGGCGAAGTTTCAAGTGTTGCTAAATTTTAACTAATTGGGCCTTTTCTCTGAACTATTTTCTCAGAAATTTTACGTGTAAGTATACTAGATATGTAATGGATTCGTTTTTATGCATGTTTACTGTTTTGTGGGCTGGTAATGTGTTTCAAAGAGGAGTGAGAAGGAGCGGAGAAAACGGCAAGTTTTGGTGCACTGTAGAGTCATGGTTCCCTTGTGTGTTTTTAGATAAGAGGTTCGCATCGTTTTTTAAAAAGAAGAAAGATTTCTTGTGATTCGTAAACTGTTTTTGTTATCTCGGTAACTCTCTGCTCTTTTAATGTATCATAATTACCAGCAGTGCGTCACGCAATCTTTTAGTGGATTATTTTGACAATTTGCGTGGCTTAGAAAGTTAATAAACTCGCCTCGTAACTTTCTTTGTAACAACTTCCAGTTTGTTCTCAGAGTGTTTCAAAAGATAGTAATTATGGTAATATGCAGCTGCTTCCCTTGCTTAGCAGAGTGCTTACTACTTGATGCGTTATATGTGACGCTGAATTTATAATCACGAACCATCCTTTGTTGAGGAAACCAAGGCATGTGTACACTCAAACAAAAACTCTCTTGTTTTCCAAGAAAGGGAAATGTATTGTGGAAAGCCACCTAAACAAAGTTTTAGCGTCGATCACCTATTGATTCTCACAGTTTAACTTCCATAAAACATCTGAAAATTTTGACTCAAAATAATAACAATGCAAGGCAAATTCAAGGCCAGTCCGATTTGCATCCCATCAGGTGATTTCGCCACGCGTAATCGAATGGCCATAAAGCCACTAATCCTTTTACTCTCAGCATAGAAATGTTTGCTAATATTTACAATTTTGTATTCCTTCACAGGACGTTCAAGTGATTTCGCCTCTTTTCTGATTGGCATGCCTGGAAGCGAGTGCTGCGTCTATGGCCTCTTCATCTAGTCGTGTGCCAGGGGGCTCCGCTTCAAAGCCAGCAGCAAAAGCCGGAACCTCAGCATCTAATCGGTACCAATACATGGACAAAGTTTTTTCCACTCTATAACATTAACTCTGTTTTCCATGAACAGATCCGGGCGGTCAAGCGAGAGGGCTGTAGGAGCAGTCTCTGAAGCTTGGACTGTATCGAGTTCCTCTTCTGCCAGTACTCTGACCCAGCCTAAAGCCAGTCAGAAGGGCAAAGCGTGGGCCGTCGTGTCAGTCGCCCCGTTGTCCCCTTCCACGAGTCCTGAAAATAACCCCAGCGGGTTGGAAGAAGGTCCAGTTTCTTCACGTCTGAGACGAGTACCAGGCAGACCTTTAAGCAAGACTGCGTACGCCATCTCAAGCACCTTGACCGATTCACTCCCGCTCCCGTCTTCTCGCTCCTCTTCCGCCCATACAGACGCAAGTGCGGCGACTTCTTCGTCGCCTGAACGTAAGCGTGGTCGCTATGCTGACAGTCCCCGACGTGGCCTTCTCCGCCCCAACAAAAAAACCCAGCCGCAGCCAACCGTAGTACTAGCAGGCCCCAGCAAACAGCTATTGCCCCGCCCAGAAGACACCGAAAAGGCCATCAAACCGCCCTTATTACGCCGGACTTCACGAAGCAAAAGTCGACTTAGCGCAGAGTTTGATTCTCCTGTTCGTACCGCAAAAAATAAGTTTGCCTCCTCCCATCCAGGTACGTAATGCGATTCAAGCAAAATGGGCTAAACTAATCAATACATTTGGGTTGCTTTATTTTTTGTCTTTTTTTGTTTTTTTCAGAGAGTAACACAATTGTTCGCCAAACGCGCAGCCAGAAAGGTTCAGCGCTGCCGAACGTCTCAGCTAACCAAACAAAGGTCAAAGAAGAGCCTGGTTCCGATACCAGTACAGGTAGAATAACAACCTTTTTTTAAGAATTTAGAAAGAATTTTAATAAAAAAACTTGTAACAGATTCTGAGCCAGTCCCCAGCAGTTCAGGCATCAACAAAGCGAATAATAATCAAGGAAAAGTCAAAGTACCTCCTGCACATCAAAACAGCAGTGCCAAAGGTTTAGTTCCGCCCCCTCGAGTCTCCTCCCGTACCAAGCCCAGCACCACGGGGTCCTGCGCGAGTAGGAGGTACACAATTTAATTATTTTCTTAATCATCGGGCTCAGCTTCCTGGCATTTTTTTTATATAAAAACGTCACTAAAATGGAGCTTAATTTGAGAAAAATCTGTTTCTCGAGTAAGAGAACTTACTTATCTACCTCTTTGTGTAAAAGTGGCAGGTTCGTAACAGTGTTAGAGTCGCTTTTACGAGGCTGTTAAGCATAAAGGCAGCATTGAGGGGATAGTCTCTGTTCTGAGAATGGGGTGGGGGAGAGAGAAGAGAAAATCGATAAGGTTCCTTACTTGTTGCGCGTTACCTAGGACAAACTTCTGGAGCTTAAAATCTATCGATTTAACTGCCAATAAATAAACTGTTTTGCTTCTCTTTCGGGGAATGGCCTTGGGATTAATATGTGGCATTTGTTTCGTTTGTGATGCAGTAGGCGTGCTTCGAGGGCGGGGTTCGCTTCGCTGCCGAGCGACCAAAGGGGCATGTCCGGTCAAGAAGCGGTCCCAGGCCCCAGCCACGCCCCCTCCAACGCCAACCCAGGTCCGAGCAGCAGTTCGGCTTCGGGCAACAGTAATTTGGGAGCTGCGGCAACCGGGGGCGCTGCAGCAAACGTTGGTCTCGTAGCAGACGCGTTGGGAGGGGCCAGTGGAGGGGGTGCAGTTGCGGGGAGCGTTTTACTATCAGCGGGAGCAGCCACCAACGCTTTAGGCATGTCTGCCGACAGCGAGAGTGATGATAACGAAATGGGCCGTTTACAAGCATTGTTGGAAGCACGTGGATTACCACCGCATTTGTTTGGAGCCTTGGGACCTCGAATGCAACACTTTCTACACCGTTCCATGGGATCTTCCACAAGTAAGTTTTACGTCTTTATTTGCCAAGTGTGTTTATAGGGTTTAACAATAGTTTGCGATTCTTGGGGTCCAAAGGGGCTATTCTAATGAGTTGTTTACCTTAAGGCTCCAATAAACCTTAGCTTATTGATGGGAAAGAGTCACAGATAGCAGTAATGTTTGTTATTGTTTTGCGAATGCCTTGCGTAAGAAAGTAAGAAAAGAAATACCCTGTCTTATGATTATAAGCCAGTAGCGTAGTAGAGTTTAAAAGTTACTTGTCGGCCAAAAGGCGCAAAGTAAAAAGCTCAGTAAAATTTTTTTTATAAATTTCATCTTCATCTTCACTATCAAAATTTTCTTCGTGTAATAAAATATCAATTAGTTGCTCGCGAATACTACCAGCGTCAGCTCCAAAAATTCGTTTCAGTTTCCTCATCCTCAGTCAAGTTGTCTTCAGTCTCGTCCTGCACCTCACCATAAAAATCGATTGTTGTCTTTTTAAATCCATTTTTTATGGTTGATACTGGAACTTCCTTCCACGCTTCTCATATCCATTTCCATGCTATTTAATCTATTCTTTATATCAATTTATCATCTAGTCTTAAGTTTTTTCTCAGACATGGTTATTTGAAAAAAATTCTTAAATTATTTGTTTACAGTTGTTCTCGGGATTTTTTTTTCTTTACTAAGCTACTAGCTGGGTAGCGAGTGATTGCTTAGTAAAGAGTAGTAACTTATAACCATAAAACAGGGTAGATAGCTAATTGCCGGCAAAGTTTCTACACTTGATTTGCTTAAGTATAATTTGTCACCACAGTTTGCTGTGGCAGCCCAATGTCTCAAATCAAGTCGTCGAACTTTTGGAACAAGATTTCTCGAAAATGGCTTGTCAGATTTGAAAGCAAACTAAAACAAACGTTTTCTTTCATGAGCAGCTAGTTCACAATCAAAGGACATATTTTTAGGTAACGTATTTCTCATAGTTGCAAACTTCATTTGTATATTGCTAATTTATTACTCATCGGGAAAACTTGTGCATTGGTTGTGAACTACCTGTTAGCAAGCTCAAGATTACTGTCAAAGTTTTTTTTTTCATCAAATGTACTGGTTTTCTCAAAAAGTTGTTCCGAAATTCGCTATGCTAACCGCCTATACCGAGCTAAGGTATACGGCAGCCTTAATGAGTTGTGTAGCTGAAGAAATGAGAAGATGGAAACTAATTTTGCCTTTTATTGATTTTGCTTATTTTGGTTTGGTTCGTTTTAGCTTCCAAAGCCCATCAGTTATTGACTGGATTGCAGTGCAGTGGTGATGAAGGTCAGCAGTTGCAAGCAGTTATTGAAATGTGTCAGTTATTGGTCATGGGCAACGAAGATACGTTAGCGGGGTTTCCGGTGAAACAAGTGGTGCCGGCCTTGATTACCTTGCTGCATATGGAACATAATTTTGATATCGTAAGTTTTTGTCGCTTCATTTTGTTAAGGCTTTTTATTTCATTTGGGTATAACGTTTGGGTTGTAATTGCAGATGAACCATGCGTGTCGAGCGTTGACGTACATGATGGAAGCCCTGCCTAGGTCCTCTGCAGTAGTGGTGGATGCTATTCCTGCCTTTTTGGAGAAATTGCAAGTGATCCAGTGCATGGATGTAGCGGAACAGAGTTTGACGGCCTTAGAAATGCTTTCGAGACGTCATTCCAAGTCTATCTTACAAGCCGTAAGCCACTTTATTCAGTTAAACCATCCAGGAGAAACTTAATGTCCCCATTTTATTGGCAGAGGGGTGTTGCAGCATGTCTGATGTATCTGGATTTCTTCAGCGTGAACGCCCAACGTTCTGCGTTGTCCATTACGGCCAATTGCTGCCAGAATTTGCATGCAGACGAGTTTCATTATGTGGAAGAATCTCTGGCGCTTTTGGCAGCGAGATTAACTCAGCACGTAAGTTTTCTCTTTAGGCCTTCCTAACTGACTTCCTGAGTGCCTAATTGTGAAATGTCTGAATTTAGGACAAAAAGAGCGTAGAAAGCGTTTGTACGGCGTTTAGTCGTTTGGTAGACAGTTTCCAGAGCGACGCCCATCGATTGCAAGAAATTGCCAGTACGGAGCTCTTGGCCAACCTTCAACAACTCGTAATTTACTATCATCCTTAGTGTTCCACTGTAATGAGTGTATCAATTCATAGTTGGTCGTAAGCCCGCCCATTATGAGTACTGGGACCTTCATTATGGTCATTCGGATGATGTCCATCATGTGTGCTCACTGCCCTGAGTTGGCCGTGAAACTCTTGAAACAAAACATTGCCCACACGCTATGTTATTTGTTGACTGGACCAACGGGAGAAGCCGCTGCTGCTGCTGAATCTGTAAAGACATTCCTGAAATACTTTATTTATTACATAATTTTTATATATTGGTATATAATATTTGTGAATTATTATATAATATTTGTATATTGTATACAATATTTATGTGTTATTATATAGATTTATATATTATATTTATTTGGTTGTGATTTTCTTTATTTTTTTGTACTTGCTTGTCAGGTTGAATTGGTGGCCCGTAGTCCACAAGAGCTCTACGAGATTACGTCCTTGATTGGAGAGCTGATGCCACGCCTACCCACCGAGGGCCTCTTTTGTGTGGATGCCTTGTTGCTCAAACCTTCCGTGGTGCAGTTGGACGCCGTTTTGTGGCAGTGGAGAGACGATAGAGGTCTCTGGCACCCTTACTCTGCCATCGATTCACGTATTGTTGAGGTAAAATCGGTAAATCTGCCTACAATTTGATAGTTAACGAGGTTTTGTTGGGGAAAATAGGCGGCACATCAATCCGGAGAAGATGAGATCAGTTTATCGACGATGGGACGGACGTATACGTTGGATTTTCATTCCATGCAACAAATCAATGACGAAACAGGCACTACGCGGCCAGTTCAGCGGAAAGTGAACCAAGTGGGGGGGGCGTGTCCGGCAGGAGCGACTGGGAGCAATGGCGGGACACTGGGCTTGCGGAATTCGGATTCCCGGATCGAATGCTTGCGTGCGGACGGGGATTTGGCCAGTAACTTCATCCGGGCCTTGTTTTCAGTCCTCTACGAAGTGTACAGCTCCTCGGCCGGTCCTGCTGTACGTCACAAATGCCTGAGGGCGGTCTTGAGAATGCTCTTCTATGCCACACCTCAATTGTTGCAAGATGTGCTTAAGAACCAACAAGTGAGCAGTCATTTGGCGGGAATGCTGTCTTCCCAAGACCTGAAAATCGTAGTGGGAGCTCTACAAATGGCGCACATTCTCATGGGAAAGTTACCTGATGTTTTTGGCGTTCAGTTTCGGCGAGAAGGTAACGTTCTTTCATTAATTTATTCATTTGGCTAACTGTTTCCGAATTTCTCAACTACTTTGCGCTCTTGAAGGCGTGGTTTACCAGGTGCAGCGCGTAGCAGACCCCAATACGGTGTTAGGGACCAGTACCAACAGTAGTAGTCATCTGAGCGGAGCAGCCAGTATTTTGGCTGCTTCGTCGTCGGGCTTAGCTCAAGACAATCCTGGACCCTCCCATTTGGCAATGACTGCCGCCCTAAATGGTCACATGTCGGCGGTGGTACTCAGCGCGGAATCCAGTCTGGAAAACGCTGAAGAGATGGAAGAACAGTCCTCACAAGCTGCAGCTGCTCCTTCAGCGCAATCGTAAGTTTTCTGGGATTTATAGTCGATGCCGCTTATTGTGATCACTGGTTATTAGAATCAGCCGCTTTATAGAATCATATTTTAAAGGACCGATTCAAATTTATAAAATTCATAGCATTTTAATCGGTTATTAGAATCACACTTCCGGATATTAAATCAATTTCTAGAGAAGCTTCAAATGTAAAGTAACGAAACTACAGCAGTGATTGCTACGTGGACTTTGCGTATTGACCAATGACATTGCTTTTACGTCGTTTTGACCAATCCTGTCATTTCCAGCCTACTACTACGCTTAGGGGAATACCTTTCTAAACTCCCCAGTCAATTAAATGAGCAGGTTATTCAATTGGGTGACCAGTTCCTTTAATTGACTGGGAAAATTAAAAGGAATGTCATTGAGAACCCTACCTAAGCGTAGGAGTAGGCTTCAAATGCGCAGTGTTCATTATGTTTTAGATGTGTGGTTATATAAAAATGGGGACGAACAGGAAAAGAGTTGATTTAACAGTAAGCTTGATCATACAAACAGCTAATGCACAACCAATCCACATTTTTTCCAATGAATAAATTTTTAGTAACATGCAAATAAAATTTGCAACTATGTGAAATACGTTTCCTAAAAATGTTTCCTTTGGTTGTGCACGAGCTGCTAAAAAAAATCAAACTTTTGTTTAAGTGGCGTTCAAATCTAAGAAGCCATTGTCGAGAAATCTTGTTCAAAAAGTTCGACGACTTGATTTTGGAAATTGTGCTGCTACAGCCAACTGTGGTGACACGTATTTTTCAGAAGCAAAACAAGCATAGAAACTTTACCGGCAATTAGCTTTTACTTTCTTACGCAAGGCTTTCGCAAAACAATAACAAACATCAGTGCCATCTGTGACTGTTTCGCATCAATAAGCTAAGGTATACGAGAGCCTTAAATGTAAAGGAGAAGTTGCGGCTCATTGAAACTTGTGACAAAGTTAAACTTAAAAGATTTGCCACAAAGGGAAGCGGCCGATAAGTTAGGAATTCCTCAATCATCTCTATCAAAATTGTTGAAAAATTTTACGAAATGAACAATAGTGGGTGTATTAAATCTAGAAAAGGAAACGTGTGGGAAAGTGTCAAAAAATAGACGATGCTTTGTTTCGTTGGTTTCTTTGGTACATATTTCCGATTTTTAGTTATTAGAATCAATATTCACTTGAAAAACGTGGTCACGAGTAAGCGGCATTACTGCATTTCAAAAGTTGAAGAATACAAGATACAAGCAAAGTATGTTTTAGGAGATTTGGTGATGTTTTGAAGCGCAAACGAGGAGGTAAGAAAAGCAGTGCTACCGGAGGTCGGAAAACACGGCCGGAAGGACAGCCTGAGCCTGGCAAAGGTATATTATTGTGTGGTACATACACATCATTGAGTTTGAACCTTAACATTTTCTGGTTATAATTAGTTTCTCCGTTATTGGAAAGCGGGAAAGAGAAAGATGGAGTTAAAGCAAAACACTCGTTAAGTGGATCAGTGGGCGGTCTGAATGGAGGCAAAACGTCCAGTTTCCTAGCTTCGCTAAATCCTGCACGTTGGGGCCGATCTCATACTGCGCCTTCCACGCCCCCCTCTGTGGCTTTGCCCGATCGTGTTTACAAGGTGAGAGATCAATAGAAAACTTATGTGGTTTTAACATGAAAATAATTTAATTTTTTGAATATTTTTTACGGAAAAAAAAAATTCGCAGAGCGAGAGCTGTCCGTTGCCCAAGATGCTGAGCAATCCCCATTTGGCAGGGAATCGAGAAAAAGTCAAGACATGGATCAGGGAACAAGCAGCCGTCTTTCTGATGACGTACTTCAGCAATGAGGCTAGATTGACGTCCAGTGCGAGTGCTGACGCGGAAAATTTGGTCAATGCCATCGCAGATGTGACGGTTTTGGACCGTTTAACAGCTGCCACTCGTAAATTGCAAGCGAATGTGAGTTTATTTAGTTGGAAATGGACGAAAGGCAATGGGATTGAATTTCTTTTCTGTTTTTTTCTTTGTTTTGGCAGCCGGGATTGGAAGTTTTGGAAGAAATACGCGAGATTGTATTGCATACAGATATATCATCCTTTGAAGTCATTCACAGCGGATTGGTCCCCGCTTTAACCGCCTATTTGACTGACGAAGGTCCCACCTCCTTTGAACGCGAGCAGCGAATTCGGACATTCCTGCATGTGTACCTTGGCTGTCCGGTAATATTTTTTTCTCTTTTTTTGGGGGTAAGTTTTTTGCTAGCTCAGTACCTTTGAATTGTTTCCTTAGTTGGACGCCTTGAGTTTGGAATCCCCCAGAGGGGCATATCCGCCGCCTTTGCAGTCGCTAGTGGCCAAATTGAACGCTTGTGTTAATCAACTGGAACAGTTCCCTGTCCGCGTTCACGATTTACCGGGCAGTGCCCCTGGGGGCGGAGCTATGCGCTCAGGCGTGTCTGCCCTCAAGTTTTTCTATACCCACCAACTCAAAGTGAGTTTCACTTTCTTTACTTTATCTTTTCTTATTTTTTTTCTTTTTGCAGTGCAACTTGCAAAGATATCCGAGTTGTAATACCCTAAAACAATGGAAGGGTGGAGCCGTGAAAATTGACCCGTTAGCCTTGGTTCAGGCTATCGAGAAATACCTTGTCATTCGTGGCTATGGACGCCTCCGTGATAAAGATGCTGGCGATTCTGAAGATGACAACAGCGAAGAGGATATTGATGATACATTGGTACGAGCATTTTTTTTAATTATTTTGTTTATTTATTATATTTATTTGTTATTTATTTATTATATATATATATATATATATATATATATATAAATTTCTTATTTTTTATTTATTTATTATTATTATTTTTTTAATGTATTTTTTATTTGTAAGAGGATTTTCATTTCAATGTGTTATTTTTTTCTAACAGGCGGCTGTGATGATGAATCAAGGCACGATGAGGCACAAACTGCAGTTCCTAATCAACGAACACGTGATTCCCTATAACATGACCGTTTACGAAGCTGTGCGGCAGTTTGGATTGGGTGCGCACTTGGAACAGTCGGAGACGGATACGGATAACGAAGCGCCAGTGGGTAGTGCTTCCATTTGGGTGCACACTCACACCATCTACTATCGTCCGGTACCTGATGGCGGAGCTAGTGGTGCCTCTACCAGCGCCAGTGCTATGCTGAGCTGCTCAGGAGGCGGCGCTACCAGCTCCCAATCGGCCAGTAGCAGTCGGAAAGGCAAAGGCGGGGCCAAACAAGGCAGCAAGAAGAAAGGTGACGAGTTGTGGAACGAAGGAGTAGCCCCAGAATCCCAATCCCCGTTATCAGCCTTCTGGATGAAGAGTTTACCAGAATCGGTATCCGTGGAAGATCCTTCTTTGCCTTTACTCAATTTGCTGCGCATCCTCCACGCACTGAACCGCCATTGGAGTTCCCTGTACTTGGCCTTGCCCCACGAACCCCTCCTCCCCCCTCAGGTAAATTGTCCTTTCCATGTGGTTTGACATCAACTTTGTTAACTGACGAATTGTTAATTTTGGGTAATTTTTCATAGGAATTTTTGAGTGCCAAGCTGACGGCCAAAGCCAATCGACAGTTACAAGATCCTTTGGTGATTATGACTGGCAATTTGCCCGCCTGGCTGCAGCAAATAACTCTAGCATGGTAATATTCAGTCCCATTTTTTTTTTTTATTATTATTATTATTTATTTATTGATCCCGTCGCAGTCTTCCAGCCTGTTGACGTTTCCTTTTATTGTCAACAGGCTGAAAGGCTATGGGTCAAATAAAAAAAATTCGTTGTTTTTTCTAACTGTTCTTACTTTATTACCTGGCAGTCCGTTTTTGTTCCCTTTGGATACACGGCAATTGCTCTTTTATGCGACGTCATTTGACCGTGATCGCGCTCTGCAAAGACTGGTGGATTCCGTCCCCGAACTAAGTCATGGCGATAGTCAAGTAAGTTTAAATGATGTTCAACTCGGGAACACCCAATTCAGGAAAAGATTTTTGATTTCGAATTTTGTTTAAATATAGGAGCGAGTTACTCCAAGGTTGGACCGACGCAAACGGACCGTCTCACGCGAAGATATTCTTAAGCAAGCTGAGCAAGTCTTGCAAGATTTGGGCAGTTCTAGAGCCTTGTTAGAAATTCAGTACGAAAATGAAGTGGGAACAGGCTTAGGACCCACTCTGGAATTCTATGCGCTCGTGTCCCGCGAGCTTCAACGCGCAGATTTGGATTTGTGGCGCGGAGGTGCCGTCCAAGATTACGTACATCACAGCGCGGGCTTATTTCCGTCGCCTTTGCCTCGCAACCTCAAAGTGGCCCAGCTCACGCGAGTCCGCTCCAAGTTTAGGTTCCTTGGCAAATTTATGGCGAAAGCCATCATGGATTCCAGAATGGTAGTTTCTTGGATAGGGTTCTGTGTCATAGAAAAAAATTCTCATTCCGTTTTCGTTTCTCATCTTTTCGTTTGTAGTTGGATCTGCCGTTTAGTCTGTCAATGTACCGCTGGCTTCTAGGTCACGAGCAAGAACTCACGGGAGCGGATTTGAAGCACGTGGAACCCGAGTTGTACAGAACTTACTTGTCCTTGTCCCAAGTCCTTGCCCAGAAACGGCGTTTGGAAGCCAATCTCGGGTTAACGGCTAGTGAGCGCGGTGAAAAGATTGCCAATCTCACGCTTGACGGCTGCAGTATTGAAGACCTGGGCTTGGATTTCACGATTCCAGGCATGGCACAGATCGAAATGCGGCGGAATGGCAAGGATATTCCTGTGACGATCCACAATTTGGAGCATTACTTGCGCTGCTTGTCTCATTGGCTGTTGGTGGAAGGTGTGGGCAAGCAGATGGAAGCCTTGCGTGAAGGCTTCGAGTCGGTGTTTCCCTTGGCGCAGTTGGCGGTGTTTTACCCAGAAGAACTCGAGTTGGTGTTGTGCGGAGCGGCGGAATCCGGGCTTGCGGCAGAAGCGGAACGCTGGGATGCCCAAGCCCTTTTAGAAGCCTGGAAACCGGATCATGGTTACACCGTGGAATCCAAACCGTTCCGGTACTTGGCTCAGGTGTTGTCGACCTATACACGGTCCGAACAGCGGAAATTTTTGCAGTTTGTGACTGGATCTCCGAGGCTTCCTGTGGGAGGTAATTATTTGTTCTTTTTTTCCCTCGAGTCTTTTTGCAAAAATGTGCACAAATTTATCCTGTTTATTTTTGTTATTCCGTGCATAGGTTTCAAGAGTTTGTCGCCTCCTTTGACGGTGGTGAGGAAGACAGTGGAAGCTAATCAGCACCCAGATGACTTTTTACCTTCAGTGATGACGTGTGTGAATTATCTAAAATTACCGGATTATTCCAGTATAGAGATCCTGCGAGAAAAACTGCGCGTAGCCACTCAAGAAGGCCTGGATTCGTTCCACCTATCATAAAGAGAAGAAATGCATGACATTGGAGAGGTTTCCTTTCCTTATTTTCCCCCCGAGTGGCAAGACAAGAGTCAAATTTGGTGGAAGTGAGTGGACGCTGTGAGAATGAACCTCGGGAGTTTGTTTCGACAAGAGAATATTTCAAAGCAAGTGAAGGAAAGTGGTGTAGTTTTTTTAAGTTTTCGTTTGTGGGTCAAAGCAATTAACTTGTCTTATGTTTTTTCTTATTTTTTTCTGGCTAAAATTAAATAACCAAAGTGATTGTGTGCGGAGTGGGTTGGTTGGCGGGAAGAATGGATTCAGATAGTGCCTTTGTTTCATTAAGGCTGTTAACGGGGATTATAATTGCAAACAGAATTGACTTTTTGCGCATTCTTTCTTCCCGCCACTGCCCTCCCCTGTTTTTTGTCCTTTTTATGTCTTTTTTCTGTCCTGAGATGAATAAACACATTGGTTCGTTTAAGTAATTAATGCATATACTGGTTTTTAAAGTAAAATTATTTATTCCCATCCCCAATAGGTTTTAGACCTAATCCAAGTGCTAATAACTAGAAGCAACGAATTTAATTTGAGTCTTATGTTTGCTAATAACGTTTGTTTCAGAAAAACTATGGCGCCAAAATTTTCAAAAAGTTCAGGCAGTTGTTTTATAGCAGCGTGCTGCTCCTTAGCGGCTGCAAAATTAAACTTTTTCTAATGTTTACATCAGAAAGTATGGGAACGGATTTACCGGCATGGACAACAAAAACGTTCGGTTGTCTGACAGTGAAACAAAAGATGCAGCAACAGGAGATAGAAAGTTCCGATATAAAGGTAAATAAGAACCCATTAACTGTGTATTAGTCCAGCAAAGGCGAACTTACCAATTATGTTTAAATAATTATGCTTATATATAGTATACGGAAACGGGTTCAATTTTTCATCGTATTACAATCGATTAATTAGACGTAATTTACTCCGTTTACAGCCGCTGCCTTCCTCACGGGTGTTACTGGAATTTCTGTGTTATTTGGCTTTGGTTCAGCCCTAGCTTCTGCCAAGAAAAAAGACCCACAGTACTTCCAAGAAGGCCTAACAGGCACGATGTCTAGTCCAGAGCTTCCCGAAAACCTGGGAAACTCTTCAACCAAGCCTAAGGTTTATTTCAGTCAGGCTAAAGTTATCAGTGAATCAGGAGCTTCATTAGCCTTGCGTGCCTTGGGCCTAGGAACGCTTTATGCTGTAACAGGCTGTTCTCTCCTCTTCTTTGGCATTTGGAAAGCCATGGGAGTTCAAACTGTAAACCCAACTTAATATTAATGCTTTTGAAAAGTTAATTATTAATCGTACGTTTCTTTGTTTCTAGATGCAAGAGTTCCGTCTCAAAGTTGGATCCATCTTGCCAAGTGTGCACAGGAATAACCCCCCACAAGGCCGAACCGAATTCGAGGGTCTTACCGATCTTTTAACGTATTTATCTGAACTAGGCAAAGCAGACACTACTGCTAAACCAAGCAGTCCCCCGTCATCAGATTAAAGGTGGGTTATTGTCCCATCTGGATAAGCTGAAACATTTTTTTTTACTCTCAGCTTTCTTTTTGTATTTAATTCTCTGCTATTTATATTGCTCCTTACCAGCCAAACAAATACCAACCAGGAGAAAAGCCAAGCCTGTTTGGGGTAGCGCCCGTAACGATTTCCCAGCTGACGCTTCATAAGTTTAGTGGGGTATGCAAATGAGCATTCCGTGAATCCTGGTTCCGTCGTAGTGGCCTAAAATGGCCTGCGACATAATGAGTGGAATAACCTACCATGCCAGTACAGCCCAAAGGTTGCAGCCGGCAAATGTTATCATAAGCCTGTCGCCAAGTCTGTGGGGTACTCTCACTTAATAGAGATGAAGTCGCGATGGCTAATTACCTCCACACCCGTTGATTTTCATTAGGAAGCTAGAGCAGCGATGTGCACGTGTCATTGCTAGTCAAGTACCTGAAATGAGCACGCAAGCTATGTCATCTCCTCTCCTCTGTGCTTTTTCCGGCTTGATCATGCAAGACTTGGTCGCTAAAGAAGTTTTTATTTACAAAAAGACAAGGTTCTCTCTCCCTTTTGTTCCGCTCGCTTACGCTGTTCCGGTGTATTGAATGAGCAGAACAATTGCACTGGGTCCATTTACCATTAACTGGGTTTAACTTAGCAAGTCAGTTGCTCAAATTCACAGAAATGATACAGCACCGCGCACCGTCACAATCAGCACACTTTCTTTCTCTCTCTCTCCACTTTTTTGTCATACAGGGGAAATGGAATGTTTTGGTTTTCGAAAAAGGGGTCGATTTTTAATATGGGTTAAAATCCACGCCTTGAAAGAATGATTGCGATTGTCTATTTTTCTCTCTTTGTCTTATTCTTAGAGCTTGGCCCACAATGCCTCGGTGCATTTATCTCACCATCTCACTTTTGTCAGCACCCAGGTGAGGAAGGCTAGTAGAAATAAGATGGGAGGATGTCCAGCTGGATGTAGAGGGGCTCCTTGCCTCTGAACGGCTGCGGGTGGGTCTCCTATAGTCAGAATGTAAAGAGAAATAAATGAGATTGTGTACCAAAAGAACAAGAATAACGGAAGGGAAATGTGTTTTAGATTTCGCATGTGCCAAGCCCATAAGGCACAAGCGTTTGTCACAAAGGGGTTGAGATCCAATAAGGAAAACGCAGATATTGAATGGTTTTCCATCTTGGCGAGGGAAAAAGAAAGGAAGCTAGTGTACGCTAGATCCAATAAATATTAAACTAGGGGGCTGCAAATTGTAAAGGAAAATGGAGAGATAAATGCCAAACAAGGTTTACCTTGCGAGACGAAAATTGAGACAGTCGCCGACTGAGCGAGCGACGGTTGACAAGTGTAATTGCCCGAATCTGAAAAGTGGGCGTGGTGAATGGTCAGCGTGCTGAGGCTGCGGTTGGTGGCGTGTGAAGTCGTTACTTGGAGGCGGAGTTTCTGCTGTCCCGCCCCTTTGTCTTCTGGATTTAACAAACGCCCATTATGGTGCCAGAGCACGTACTGAGGCTGTGGCGTCACCTAGTGACCAATCAAGCAAATTTTTTAGTTGGTTTATTTTACTTGACAGTAATAAAAAAAGGAGTATGATAGAAATAAGTACCTGTTCCACTAGGCAGTTGAGAGAGATGGGACTGCCGGCATCGACGTGGTACTCGGTACCTTCGGCGATTGTAGCAGTGGGCGTAGCTACCTCTAAATGGACGAAATGTGACACGATGCCTCGGCCCGTGGAGATCTGTGGACGGCAATGGTTAGGAAGATAATATACACAAAATACGTCATTTATGAGTTATTCATCAGGAGAGCGTGAATGAAAATGTATTTTTTCTAGTATTATTTAGCATAGCATCGAAATTGCAAAATCGAATTTTGCCCTCTCTTTTTCTTCTTCCTCTTCATGTCCTGCAACATTTCCCAGTGACAAAGTCATGGGGCGCATCCAACTGCGAAACTTGACTTTTATAAGTCTGTCATACGTATCTTTTTTATATTTCTATTAATGGGCATCCAAAGCGTGTCCGTTTTGTTAGTGATAGTTTAACGACACGCTTTCTATGACAACCATGCCAAAAACCCTGTTTGCCTGACAGGATAACATGAAAGTTCTTGGAGCCTTTTTTGTGAGCCAAATAATAAGTTATATATTGGGGCTCAAATCCGGCCTGTGTAATGCTATTATGGTGAGACGCGTTGGAAGGCGTTTTGCTGCATCGTAATTGTTCATGTCGAGCATGTAATGCGAACTACTTAGCAAACTAAAGGTCCCAGTCTGGAGTGAATTTATGGGTTTGTTTAACGCCGAAGCAGAAAGTAGAAGCTGTTTCCTGGTTAGAGTTAAATTTAGGCTGTATATTTCTCGCCGCTGTTGAAAGGAGGATTTATGACAAAAGACAGGGTTCATTATGTGAGGATAAAAAAGAGGAAGGCACACCAAAAGGATCAATAAGGATGTCGCTAAACGATTGATTAATGGGATCCGAGAGGACTGTCGACAACAGGAGGTCTCCCCATCGTTATTGTGTAGGAATTAGGGTCGCCACCTAATAACTGTCACAGCGAAGCAAGCGAGGATATTATAGTGGTCTTAATTGTGCGTAATTGTGGGTTCAAGGGAAATTTCATATTAATTCGATGATTTTCCCATTAGACTCATTGCTAGCGACCTTTAGGCCTTTTTTTCTGAGTGATGTTTGAGCATCCTTCTTCATTTGCCATCCGAAAAGATCATTTTCATCACATTAACGAATAACGATTGGAACCTACCTGGCACTCGTAGGTACCGGCATCCCGGGACTGTGCGTACCGCAGCTGGAGCAGCCAATCTGGCGATCCGGGTCTATGGAGAACCTGGAAACGTTCGTCGGCAGTGTAAGGAGTACTCCCGGAAGCCAGTATGTGCCAGTCTCTCCGTCTCACCCAAGACACCTATTTATTTAATTAGTTTCTTCAGACAAAAACCTTTTTTTTTCTTTTTTTTTTTTTTAAAGAAAGGAGAACTGCAATTTTAAGGCTCCCGTATACCTTAGCTCTGTATAGCCGGTTAGCATGGGGAATTTTGGAACAACTTTTCGTTAAAACCAGCACATTTAATGAAAAATTATTTCCCAGTAAGCTTTAGGGTACTATTGCTAGTGCATAACCAAACCACCTTTTTATCAATGAATAACAAATTAGTAACATGCAAATCAAGTTTGTAATTACATGTGAAATACATTGCCTAAAAATATGTCCTTTGGTTGTGCACTAGCTGCTAAAAATAAAACTTTTGTTTAAGTTTGTTTTCAAACCTGACGAGCCATTTTCGAGAAATCTTGTTCCGAAAGTTTGACGGCTTCATTTGGGACATTGTGCTGCTACAGCAAGCTGTGGTGACAAACCGTACTTTTCCGAAGCAAAACAAGCGTAGAAACTTTACGGTAATTAGCAGCAACTATGTTTTTATTTTTACTTTCTTATGCCAGGCTTTCGCAAAATGCTAACAAACATCAGTGCCATCTGTGACTATTTCGCATCAATAAGCTAAGGTATACGGGAGCCTTAACTATCTAAAAGTTTCTAGCAGTTAAACATAGTTACCGTTCGCTGGCCAATGCCGTACGCTTTACAGGGCAGGAAAGCCGTGTCACCTTGTAAGGCCGTGACCTTGGCTTCCGTCCCATTGGCCGGTAACGCGTCCCAATCAGGCGGCCAGGTTATGCCCTGGAGCGAGGAGAAAGGCCAGGTAGTACCCATTGCCCGGGGCGGCAAAGGTAGCGTAGCGCCTGGTCCTGTAGGAATTGATAACAAACATCGTTAAGAGCCTTAAAAACAAAAACTAGAGTAAGTTAAAAAATGTATTCGAAATTTAACGGCTTTCTTTCTGCCTTGAAAAGGAAGAAATCGACTTTAAAAGGGTCTAGGAAAAGGCCATTTGCCCTCATCCGTTTCCATCGGTTTCCTGATTTATTTCTTATTCAGTCGGAGTGCGAGCGAACAGGGACAATTCTTCAACTTTGATTTTTGACTTTGGATCGTTTGGGGTAGTGTGAGTGCATGGAAAAACTTAAAAGCCACGCGGAAACTTTGATTCATGACTCCCTGCAGGCTATATGGTCCAAGCTGCCTTTTCTCTCGTATACGTCTCTCTAGATTTTGTTTTCTTTTTATTCTTTCATTTTTTCTTTAAAAAACAAAAGACAGACAATTCATTTCCCCAAACATCGCTGAATTTCCTTCCTTGTGTCATTTCATTCCGAGCCATCTGTACTGTATGCTCGTCATTCTTTTTCCCTTTCTCTCTAATATCCTTCCTGACTTTGAGCTGAAAGTAGGCTTTTCTTCCCTTGCTCTGCCGTTTGTAAAATTATTGAATGGCATGAGGTCGGCATTCGGAAATCCCGTTTCTGTTATCTTTCTCAAGGGGAGTAGGTATTTAACGACCAGAAAGAAGGATTGGTGCACGTTTCACTGGAGTATTTCCAAAGTAAATACGTTATGTTTGTATGTTTCCCCATGATGGACCTTTCCAAAAGGGGCGGCGCCCCTTGACCCCTCCTCTTCGTAAATAACGTCCGTCGTCCGAACCCATTACGATCCATAAAATTGCCAATGGGGTCACGTGTGCGTTAAAAGCTGTTCGAATATTCTTTCCGCCTCTCCTAGTAGGTAATTCCAACTGTTTACAGCTTATCGACATCCCCAAAGTGCTGTTTTAGATACATAATAGTGTTGTGAGGATTTATGTGGAAAGGAATTATAACTTTTTTATGGCGTGTGGTTTGAAGAGGCTGAGAAGGGTCAAACTTGCAGTGGCTTCTTGGATGTATAGCAATTGATGTGTGCTACAACTCTGGGTTGAGGGCTTAAAGCGCTTTTAAGTTTCTGGCGGAAGGAAATGGGGACGGGGGAGGAGAGCTGAAGTTAATAGTCCTGAAGTAGAAGCCAGCGAAACTTATCCGGAGTGCCACCAGAGTTTATAGTTGAACTTGCCAAGCTGAGGAAGACGTATTCATGAACGCATGTGATACCGAGTCGTGACGAGGCAACCCGAGAAGAACGGCTGTCCATTATTTAGGTGTGAGTTTTGTCGTTCCGGGATTGTCGTCGTCCTCCTCGCAGCAAAAGCTCCTGCTGTGCAAGTCTTAATCCTGTCGCCGATCCAATATGAGAACCAGGATCGCATTTTGCATCTGGGATCGACTCTAGTTTCGTTTTCTGTCAGAAGCGTGTGGCGAAAAGGAACTAAGAGTCTGCTAGCACATTTTGTCATGAAAAAAAAACTTGAAGCCTTTTTTGCCAGTACTTTTGCTTGCTTTCTGCGAGGGCGGAAATCCATCCCAATAGTTCAAAAACGCCTTTCATGACGCAGGTGCTGAAAATGACTCGCTTTTATGGTATAGACCACTAGATCTCAGGTTTCTGATTAGAAACGCTCGTTAGGAAGGTGCCAGTACTTTATGGTACTGACAAAAGTTTAAAGGCCTTTTTTTTTAGGGAAGAAGATGGAAAAGGCGTTTTTTGAAGATAAACTGTAGGTCTTGAACCGGAAGAAAAGTTAGGGTTATCTATCAAGCAAGCGTTGGCGCTGACTCGGCATGTGAGAAAAGGTGCGTTAATTTTTTTTCTCATATTTTTTTTTCTTGTTCTGTGTGAAATAATGGAGGTTAAGACACCGAAACGGCGGAAAGAGATGGCGAGGGCAAGCATAACGATAAGAAATACAGCTCCCTTAGCTCTCGTCTGATAAAGTGTGGGGAAGTCGCGGATTGACTTTTGGTATCTTGAGACGAATAAAAAAAGACAAGGGCTGTGTCATTTACACGTTTGGATCGCCAGCTGTGACCCTCTTAACAAATATTTTTTTGGACCGGTACTGGCCTTCGAGTGTACTCTCTGCAGACGGAGTAGACCCAGCTGCCGGAACAACTGAATTGTCTTTTTTTCCCATAACGTTCTTAAGATTTTCCTCGCTCGAAGTTTGCAAGGAAATCATCTAAATGCAATTAAGATAACAGGGGTTACTTAGGGAGTAAACCCACTAGCACTAACACCTACGCGTGAATTGATTCGCTGAAGATCTGCCAGTACTTCCTGAACAAAAGTACGTCTATTATTTCTCCTTGGAGATTGGCCTCGATACGGTGGTATCTGTAGCAGTTGCTTTCGCAATACTTGTTCTCTCTATTTTCGCCCACAAGTGAAAGTACCGGCAGAAAATAAACGCGATCAATGTTGGGAAAGACTAAAGTACAGTACTTCTTCCTGATTGCCAATGCAGGGAAGTTGTTAGTATCTGCCGATTGTACAGCGACAAACTAAAAAGGCAGTGAATCGATGGCGCGTTCGCTTTTTACCCTATGCTGCGCCTTGTTAAAGGATGAAGGGAATTCTGTCCCTCCAGGGTGCGAAACTTGTAAGAAAGCATCCGTCAGCATCTCTCTTTCTCTCCTATGTCTGTCCCTCTTTTGGTAATACTTTTTAGGTTGTGCTCCGAACAGTTTTAGCATGGCAATAGCCACGTTCTTCCTCCAAATGCATATATTTATGTACACATTCTTTTTTTTTGTTTTTTTTTGTTTACTGGCTCTTCAGTCGATACCTATCGGGACAGTTGTACCCACGCAGAGCTGCAACTAAGAAAGGACCTACAAAAGAAATGTTTTGGAAGTCTGGCATCGTCAACCGGTTGGCGGCTGGGAGACAGGATTGGCAATCCTCACACGCGGCATACCAAAAAAAAAAAGAAAAAAAATTACGTACAAGTTTTTATTTATTTCGTTTTTTTTTTGTTACAGCGGGTCTAAAGGCTAGAATTTTTGTTTGTCAGCATTCAGCTCGCTTGTTTTTTCTCGCGCCGATTAGATTATCTCCGTTTCCTGCCCCGATTTGAAGAATCAGGAACAATTTCCTTTGATAAAAATGTTTGCTTTCTGCTGGAACAGGAATTTCTAAAGTTTTATCGATATTTACAAAGGCTGTGTTTACGGGTGATTACACATTTGTGTCTTAATTGAAAAAGAGTCAAAAAGTCGGAATATGATTAAGACTTTTCTGTTTTTAAAACAGATTTATAAGAACAAAACTCCGGAAGTTTCGTAGTTGGATGTTTTGTGTCATGGATACAAGGGAGTCAGAGTACAAGAATGGGGATGACGAATTGAAAACTCAGTTGTTTTTCGTAATGGTTAAATGGTTTCCTTGTACACAGAAGATATAATGCAGCGAAGAAACAAGGACAGACTAAAGAATAAACGAAGAAATAACGCAGCGTTGCCAGTTTTTCTGCTCCAAACGAGAGGGAGAATAAAATAATTGGAAAAAATGAGTTGCCAAGTTCGTCTAGTGTTGAAATTGTTCCCAGGCTAGAGTGGAGGACAGACAAGAGACATTTTGACAATGAAGTGGCAACTATGGGGCCTATTACTGCGACGTTGACAGCTGGCAAAGATTACTAGGGTAAGCAACAGCCACCGGAAAATTTTGGTATATATGCTTCCCTTTTCATTACCAACCTGTCACGTGGAGATCCGCTCACAATTTCCTTAAATAAAATATAATAGGTTGTGAGATACAGAAAAGAAGTGCATGAGAATACTACAATGGTCCTTGACCATTGGGTTTGCCCCCCGTGCCCTGGGCTAAATGGGAACGTACATTTTGAATCCGCAGGGGATATCGTGACAGCTACGAGAACTGTTGAAGAGTATCATGAAAAGATAAATAAGCATTGAAAGAGAGAAAGAGACGAGAGAGATGAAAGTAACTGGAAGTACTGGGCGGGGTTCTTGTAGCCTGGAATAGGTTTATTGCTAGTCTACAAAAACAGGTAAACCCCCAGCAGAGTGCACTGAAACTTTTATTTCGTTTGTTTGTGTCTTCTTCCGTTTCTATTGTTGAGTCGTGACAAATTGCCGGGTAGTTGCTTAGCTCTTCTCCATGGCGTTTTTCCCCGTGTGGGTATCGACACTGCACTGGCTATACGTTTACCACTCGTGTTTCTAGGGCAGCACCAGCGTCTCTTGGGATGACTTTAGGGCGCTTTTGGATGCGTGCGAGGTAAAGGAGGGTTGTTGTTGTTTCTGTGTTGAACGTTGAGTTGAAGGGCTCAAAAAGAGTAGTAAAAGGGGATAAATGGTGTTGTGCCGCGAAGACGATATGACTTTTAAGAGGGATAAAAGCCAAAGAATGCTTAAAGGTAGGGTTTTAGGGTGTGGAACTACATATTATGCTAGCGCACTCGCTTTCCGGGTCATTATATAGAAGGTATATAAGTGCTCTTGAGCACTGGGGATGAACGGTTTTCAGAAGCTAGGAGCTGCTTGCGGATTTATTGAGCGCGAACATGCTATGTAATGTGAACGCCAGCGGGTCCTCGAAAGGGTGGTTTTGATTGGGGGTTTGTGGTTGCGTGTCTTGGTTACTGTAGCTCTTTGATTTTCTGCTCTGGCTTCAGAGACTCACAAAGCTCACACCAAGCATATAGCTATTGTTGTTTCCTGGTTATGACCAAATGCATTTAGTTGCCTCCAAAAAAACACACAGCCAAGTAGGGGCCAAATGTGATCGTAATTACTGGCTTTTGGGTTTTGGTGAGCTTAACCTTTTCAGTATACAAAAAAGGAAGCAGGATGTATACTGCCCTTTAAAAGTTGGATTTGGGGGTGTGACGTTAGAATGACGAGTATAAAGGAGCCGTACGGGTTTCTTTTTGTCTTCTTTTTCCTTTTTTCACCTTGAGTGAAAAGGATTGTTATTTCTGCATACTGTTGCGATTGATTTTCTGCCGGCGGGGCTCTATAATATGCCTGGATGCTGGCTTGTTTATTAGTCCGTGGAAAGGGGTAGACTTGTAGATTACGCTACATAGGCAGGCAATAATGAGGTAAAGTTGATTTGGGGTCGTATATTAGTCTCCTGAATAGAAAAAGGGACCCACTGAAAGAAAAAGGGACCCACTGAAAGAAAAAGGCGGCCATTTTCTGATCTTTTAGGCAGATTAAAAGCTCATTATAGCCCGCCTTCGCCGCGGGCCTGAATGAGAGCTGCTGGGACTTTCTCACCCGGCTTCCGGCCTCGGATTACTTGGGCTGTTTTTAGCTGCCTTTCTTTTACTTTTTGCCGAAATATTGAGGGAAAGGAAAATAAGGCTGGAATGTATGCTGTTCGGATAGATAGCAGATAGGTGGAAAGGGTTTTTGTGGCGCCAAAACATCATTTTCGAAGGATATGTATCAGCGCAAGGGTATAATACTGTCCAACCCAAAGAAATCGGAAAAGAAAAAAACGGAAGCCGATGAGAGCGTTCGTGAACAGGCATACATACGTATGTATAAAGCCAATGCATAGAAAATGAGCGCAGCTTGGCTTTGCCCGTCACCGGGTGACAAACGGGACCCTTGAGGAAGCCGCACCGGTCTTTCACAATACAGAACAAACACGAACAGAAAAGCCGAGTGTCCAAAAAATACATCTTCTATCTTGTTTCTTTTCCCACTCACTAACTGTAGACGACGTTTAGCCATTTATTTCTTTTATAAAATCACTCCACAAAAAGAACTCCGAGGTTGGCGGCCTTGAAGAGACCCTTAGAGGGGCGTGGCCAAGCCAAGAGTTGGTTTGCGTGTGCCCCAGGCCTAAAAAAATCTTTGTTTAGGTTGCGTGGGTTTCGACCCCTTTGTGCAGTGGTTCAATAGCCATTAAGGTCAAGCCGAGCATATTCTCGATGACCCTAAAAGATACACCTCCCCCTTCGGTACCCCGTTTTTACCTCCAGGGGATCAAAGCGGGGGGTGATGAGGGTATGAAGCATCTCTTTTAGCTCTTTGAATCCCCTTCAAATTATGGCCGGGAGCCATTACGACGAGGATTTTTGATTGAGGTCTTGCGGTTTTATAGTTTCCAATAAGATTTGGATAGTGAACACCGCCAAAGATGGGGGATCTTCTTCCTTCTCTACAGGCCGATAAACGACAAGTTTAAGGGAAGTTGGGGCAAATGTGGTGGTTTGAGGCCAGTGACAACCCTCCAGGGGCACGCCTCCTCAGAGGAAGGTGTTTTTCCTTGTATAACTGAAAAGCATTGCCTCAAAAGTATAGGTGGATGCCCCTTGGGGAACCGTTTGGCCACACGCCATCTTCTTGGAACTTGTCGCAATGATTGTTGTGGCATTTTGTCTTTGGTTTATCTGAAAAGAAAGGTCTTTTTCTCTGAAAATTTCTACCTTGGCATGTCTGTGTGCAAAAGGAACACTTGATGTTGGTGGGGCTGGAAACAATGGACAGATAGTTTGCAGTAGTGGCAGACAATTGCATGGCCACAAATGAGGAAGATTTTCGTGATGGCTGCGTGCCGGGGATGGTTGAGGACCACCTTCATTAATGATTTTCCTCGTGTCTCGCCTAGATATATAAAGGGACTTGCTTTTAACTATGTTGCCATCGCTTTACTCCTTTGATACTTATGCTCATCTCCATGTATACTTGTGTGTGTATATGAATCGTGAAGTGGAGGGTTTGAGAGGAGAAGAAGGTGAACTATGTATTCATCCGTTCAGAAACCCTTTTAAGTTTGGAGGTTGGTTGGGGAACATTCAACGTCAAAACTTGATCTCTTAAGAGAAACAGCAGAGTTTCCCCATTGTTGCCTAATAGGAGGTGAGTTCGAGGGCTGATCATGAAAGTACTATAATGACTAACGAGTAATGAGTATGTCACTCAGGATTAATTAGCTAAGCTAATGGAAGTTCTGAGTGAGTGCGTCCACAACCTGTAAGGATCGACAATGGCGGGGACTATTGTGTCCCCCCCCCCTGTACTGTACTCTAATATGTTGTGCTTGGGTTACCAGATGTGTCATTGTGATTGTGGGTGTGTAGGCTTTACAGGGTAGCGCTTAACTAATTGTCTGACTTAAAAGGTTGGAGGTCAAATACTCTCGAAAGCAGTAAAGTTCGAGTTTCGTTGTCACGAACCAGTTATTTTTTTGCCTCCTTGGTACGATAGGTTTCGGTGTTCTAGATGTTCGGGTAATAATGCTGTATATCGTTCTGAACTTCTGACGTCATTCACGACCGTCACGGCAGTCGTTATAAACGGGCAAACAAAAACTGACAGAAATAGATTTGTTTTGTTTTTTTACTCCGATTGGTTCAGTAACTGATTCAACATCAGTTCACTGAATCCGGCCGTGTGACACTGTCTTATTTCTTTTTGCATCAAATTGTTGATTGTTGACTGTTGACTGTTGGCTTGATTCGAAGCTGGAGTGCACAAGCGTGAGTACAAGTACGGGCCAAGTGTATAATACCGTTTCCCATTCATAACCTGGGGGGTGTAGAGCGCGTACCCTTTAGCTTGTCTTTGAAGCAAACATACAGTACAGGAAAGTTCAAACATTTGTGTAAAATTAGAAGTTACAGTATAAAAACGTAATTTGGAGGTAATTCGTTTTTTAAATTTGTAGAAATGCAAAGGAAATATTGTAGATGGCGGTACAAAATTAGGAAATCAGAACAGAAATTTCCTAAATGTATTTAAAAGTTACTGGACTTATCTTACAGTGTAAACTATTTTTTTTCCACAGGTATACCTTTGTACTGTGGTGGATGAAGATTGGAAAGGAACTCGGGTAGTGGCCAAATGAAATTTTAGCTTCCCCCAGGTCGGTAGCGTTTCAAGGAATTAGCCTTGATGGGGATGAAAGACAAGACTTGAAGAGAAAGAGAGAAGCTCGTGGCAGTTTTTTATTCCTGTTTAGTGATTGAAAGGCACGAGGGGAAAGATAGAAAGAAATGAGTCAAAGGTAAAACTCCACGACGGAGAGCATTGCGATTTGCATAGGTCTTTCAGCTGTCGCCCTTAATTGGATTAGTGTGCCCGAGTGTAAGTCGCGAGTCGATGTCACGTCAGCCGTTTTGACTTAAAAGCTTCGCTCAGCTCACGTTTTCAGGGAAATGACATACTTGAAAAGAAAACAGAAAAAACGAAAATGAGAAGAGAAGACGGTTGTAATGCCATTTGGAGCTTTTTATGCCCAGAGGGAACGAATAACCGTCAGTTACGGAAACAGAGAAAGAGAATGTGAAGTCCGTAGTTACTGATCCAAGACATTTTACCTGTCGTTGCTGCTGCTGATGCAAACAAGGTGCTGGGGCAAATTAGCGGAGCCAGGTGATGGGAGCAGACCAAAAAGAGGAGGAAGAGGAGGAGGTGGTGTAATAAATCCGCGAGCTCTGCAGCAGCCATGGGACACACGGGTCCGTACCTGTAGAAAATGATATTATAAAGAAAGAAGGGAAAAAGATAAACGTGTGTGAGCTACACATACATATATGATTCAATCGAGGCAGTTTAGCGCATATTCTTGACTTCTTGACTTTTTCTCGTTAAACTGATGAGGGAGTTGGGGAAAGATACTCTTTTTCTCCCTTTCACCCTTGGAAAAAGCAATTGTTTTACTTTTTTTGCAGTTTTTTTCGTTTTTATTTGCTATTTATTTTTCCCGAAAGGGGAGTCCGAGATGGAGGCGAATTGATTAACTTTGTGTTCTCGGAATACTGTATATACCGCTTCCAGCTGGTATCGTTGTAAAGATATGTGTTGACTAGTCCCTGCCAGGGGGTAAACTTGGATTTGAAGCATTTTTATAATGAAAAGGTAACTTAGAAATCTGAGTGGTCTCTGACGAATGGCACCCGTTTCCGAATAGCGAACAAAACTCAAGTCAGCATAGTGCCTCGGGCATTGGCCCCTACCATGGTACCCACCCTGCCGCCGGCACTCAGTAAACACCCCGAGTCCCATTTAAGGCATTTAGGTACCAATCCGCTTGGTAGCTTTGCTGTAATCTCATTATTCCATCTACCGGACAAACTGGAGTAAATACTAAAACTACAGCCAGAGTTTTGTTCGAAACGCTACAGTCCTTATGTTCAGACCACAGTGTGAAGGTTTACCAGTAGGATAACAAGGTAATCTTCGAATGTAAAGGTTTTGCACAGACTTTCTCAGTCCCAAGAGTAGATTCAGGTAAAGTTCAGGTAAAAAGACGCCAGTCCCCCGTTTTGGGAATGTTTGGCTCTCTTCTCGAGTCTTTTTCCTAGTGGAATGTGGAAATACGAATGCCTACCTGAGGTGACGATGGGCGAGTCTGTGAATCCAGCCTTCGTGTAAATTTTCGTACCAACGGATCCTCTCGAGACCGAGAAAGTCGGTTCAAAATCTTTACATCGGAATATACCCTGTAATCCTTCTGTGTAGCCTTTTACTTCCTTGCCAAGGGAGAGTAAAAAGGGAAGAAGAAACTGAAGCAACAGCTTATTTTTAGGCCAATTAAGAGTCATCCTTTTTAAAAAGAAAATATCCAAAGTTATTATAATAGGGTTTGAAGACAGTGATTAAGTCTTAGAAGAATTCCCAAGTGGATCCCCGCCAAAGTTCCGCGGGAAAACGATGCAGATCCCCGAGTTATGTTGATGGGTGTGGCTTGGGGGCGAAAGACGATCCTGGCTTAAGAATTCCGACCTCGTTGCTCGACATGTCGTCTGAAGGAGTTGGCGGCTTAAGTCCCTCTCCGTTTTACTCGACGCCCCCAAAAGGAGCGCCAAGGGTGCGTCTAGGGTGACGAGGAAGCGCCTAGGGTGCGCTTCCCCAACCCCCGAGGCGGTTTACCAGAATTCTGCTTGATTGCAGCTAATTTTTTTTCTTAGAAAGAGGGCTCGTTCCGAAACATCCCGACCCCCCAAACGTCTAGAGTTTCGGCGAAATCCGAGTTCACCCACTGGGGAGGGAAAAGGAATGAATAGACTGGCCGTTTTCACCGCTTTCTGTTTGCTCTACTCTATTTTCTGGCGCGTCTGTATTGCTGTCTTTCTACCGATGAGCTTCGGTTCACTTTGCTGATGGTGTGCAAGCCATAGAGACGATTCCACACTACCGTGACGCTCGGATTGTGGCTTTTTGCCTTGTTTTTTCTTTCCCAATTTTCTTTTTGTACTTATATTTTGTGCCTTGGTTGTCACAGACGCAAAAAGGGGAAAAGCAAGCATGAAAGAGAGCGAGAGAGCTTCGGATGTGGGAAGAGGGGTCGGGACACGCCCTTCGTTGTCCCTGGTGGTTATATCTGACCTTTAACGGAGAACCGAGAAACACAAAATGCCTTTTGAATGCCCAGGCTTGTCTTTCTCTGATAACTTTCTGGCTGGCAGACTCATCGGGACGGAGTTTTAGTGAGAGAAAGGCTTTTTGTTTTGTAAAGTATGAGACGGGTTCTGAACTGCACCCTTTTTATCCGCAATAAGTGTGCGCGTCGGTTTCCTTTCCAGCATCAGAATTGTTGCTTTTCAACAGCTTTAAGCTCTTTTTTTATTTTAAGGTCGTTTTGGCTCTTTTCGCTTGCCGGGCGAGGACAGAAGCCTGTTTTGTAAACTAAAGTCTTCCCATTTGTCGTTGTCGCCCAAGACAGTAGAGGGCTAATGAGGCGCTTCTTCACCCTTGACGGGTAAACCCTAACAAAGGTTTTTGGGTGGGCCAAACCGTTTGCCTGTGTGACACAGAGACAATCGTTGCTTTTGCTCCGGGCCCGGGGGGTAAAGGGGGTTCTTGAAGCCTGAGTAAGTTTGGCTATTGTTCCCGTTTCTTCGCGGTTTGTTTGAGGCGCTCCTGCAGTGAAAATTGCTGCTCTAGCTGCTCGAAAACTTTCTCTTTGCCCGGTGAAAGAAATAAAAGGGTGGCCTGAGGCGGGGGGTAAGTTCGAAGCCGTAGGATATGGTCGGAGATGATATGGCGGGCCCGTAACGGGCGGAAAGGGATCATTTCCCTCCCAAGTCAGCACGTGATAGGTAATCAAAGCTGTTGGGGTAGTTAACATGCTCGGGTTTATATCTTTGGCCGCAAAACGAAACAAAAGCGGGAGCCGGACTTATAGGTGCACTAGACGGGAATCGCTTTTTCCTTCTTCTCACGTTAGAATGGGATCTTGTGCAAAGAGAGGCAAAACTTTCTGATGAAAGAAGAGGAGCGAGGCAATACTTGGCTGATACAGATCTTTTCAGGGAAATGGATGGCTTAAACCCATCCATCACACTTTTGTAGAAATACTGACCCATAGTCCTTACTTTTATCTGCTCATGCTTGTTTATAGCCGAGAAAGCAAGTTAGGGGAAGCGAAAGGTTTTTAGAATCATCCAAAATCTCTGGGATGATTTAGAAATATGGCTTTTTTTCTCTTTCCCCATTGCTTTTCCTTTTTTTTTCTTTGTGCGACGCAAGTCTGCTGAATATTCGGTTATTTCTGGGGATGGGGTTAGGTATAACACAAAAAGGGGCTAGAAGTGTAGGTCCAGTAGCAGGAAAATGTCTTATCCCATAACTTAGGTTGTGGGCCCATTTTACTTGGCATTTCCTGGTGAGATCTTGAACGAAGTGCTGTGAGTTGTGCCTGTGTCAGGAATTTTGGGTTTGCTGGGGTACATGTTTTAAAATCCCCCACGTTGGTGAAAGGATCATAATTCGTTTATTTCCTAACTCGACTGGTGCAAATAACAAGTGCTGCAGAGATTGGCGGTACTTTCGGCCAGTACTTTTCCCGTCAAGAAATAAACGGGTTCTTTTGGTTCGTTCCCATAACTTAGATTGCAGACCAATTCTTTTTTATTGTTTCGTTTGAGGAAATTTTGAAGGAAAAAGCAATAAGCCACAAAAGCGTAGCCATTTTTTTCGTCTTTTTTTTATCTTTTAACAAAATTTTTTTCCAGGAATGTCAAATCTGTATAGGCGGAAAGGCTCCAATTCGTTTATTTCCAGGGGTACCCCAGCGCAATTAGGTCTTAAAGTGTTTTGGGTCCAAGAAATTGAGTTTGCAATTTCCAAGTAGGACCTGTCGAGAACTCGTAGTAACTTTTTTTCTCTCCTTGAATCCGCTTTTTGCTCATATTGTTGAACAGAGCCAACAGAACAGCTTTCACCCTTAAAAGCTGGTCGCCTCGGGAGCTTCTTTAGGGTATGTAATGCTTCCCGGCAGCTTTGAATAAGGGACTGTATTACATGAACAAGTCCCCCTTCTTACCCCCCATAATAAAATAAGAGTATTGAGGGGGAAATACAAGGCTCTCCATTACGACTAGCTTATGGTCGTCCAGATGTAAAATTAGGACGCATACGTAAGCTGTTTAGATTTGTTATTTTTAAAATAATTTTTTTCAGTTCATTTATTGGGACGAGCCAAAGAAGTATGTTTCTGAAGATCTGTTTTGCATTGAGTATCGTTGTTGTAAGTTGTATTTGCTTTAGTTGGCTTGGGATATGTTTATTTTCCGCTGCAGGCTTCTTCTTTTGTACCTAGTCTTTTTTAGGTGCTCGTAGCTGCAGAAAAGAAAAGAAATGGAAAGGGAAGCCCACTCTTTTTATTTATTTTCTGTGAGAAAAAGGGCAAGAAAAAGAGTTAAAAGAAACCGAACTGGTTCTGTTGTTCGCTGTCGTCAATAGACATTTTCCGCGAGTGCTATATATCCCTCCTGCGCAAGTTGATTTTTCGTTTTTCTTTTTAGTTTCATTGGGTGCACCCCAAGCCCAAGTTTTTTCACGTTTCACTGGAGACTCCTTGTCATCCCAGATAATATTTTTCCGGGTTGAAGAGCCTCAGAATCTGTATATACCGCGCTGGAATATAAGAAATTCCTAGCTTTAGCAATAATTCTCTCTATAAAAAAAATAAAAATATTTTCTTTAAAAAAAGGAACGTATTGCATTTTCGATCCGCCGAAGATGGCGTCAGCTCTCGCCTCAAGTTACAGTCAGATGAGCTCGCGACCGTGGAGATTTAGTACAGCGGAAAAGTAAGTCGAGAATCACTAGGATCACTTGCCCCCTTTTTTCTTCTCTTCGTATTGAAGAGAGAAAGGGGGGATTGTATTTATACGTATTGGCTCACCATGTCACCTTCCCAGGAAAGAAATCTAACAGAGAGGAAAATTGGAGATCAAGGTTCTGCTCTTGTTTCTCGACATTTCTCGTTCTTCTGGTGATTCTTTCGGAGAGGGATATGAAACACCAAATAAAACCCTAAAAAGAAAGAATGATTAGGTCTCGGCTCGATTCGGCGCGTAATATGGTGTCCCAGCAGCCCACACCGCGAAGAAAATCTTGTCTAACACAGCCAAAGAGAGGGTGCAAGGGGGTTGGGGGGTTTTCATTAGTGGCCCGCCCACTTGAGGAAGATGGATTAGCGTGTTGTGTGTTGTGGAAGGCTAACCACACGAAAGAGACGGGTGCGGGACACAAAATAAGTTTTCAATAAAGGGTAAGGAGGAGGCTTAGACACCCGCTGGGAAGGGTAGCAGTGGTACCCTTCCCGATTTAATGGGTATTTTTTCTCTCTCTTTAACCCACAAACTCCCAGCAGGGTCGGGGTGGAGGGGGTTCTCGCTCTCTCTCACTCGCTTTTGTTACGCTCCTTTTAATTGTGTACCGGCAATGTGTAGTACCAGCAACATAGAGGAAGGAAAGGGAATCTAAGAGGGTAAATTTATACGACATACGCTTTTAACGGAGAGGGTCGAGTTGGGGCATCTCCTTGGCGGAATTGGTTAGTGTTTGGTCATTGCTTTGCCCCACAGTCACGGAGCTGCAGAAATGCCCGCAGGCCATAAAATTGTGTATTTGGCTATTGGGAAGGCGGAAACTCCTTTGCCATAATTTCCTATAGCTTAACCCCGTTCTTTTCCCACCCCTTTTTGGGTTGTTTTGGGGCCCAAGAAAAGCAAAAATGACGTTGGAACAAGGTTTTCGCTTTCTTTACACAGATTATATCAGCCCTCCCAGCCAATAAATTTTATTAAAGGCAAAAGAGAGAGGAAATAAAACGTTGCGGTTTTTCATCTCTAAAACTCCGCGCCGCCATATTTTCTAACATGTATATACGGGAAAGATATAACTTCCGCAATATAAAGTGCTGAAGGATGTATTAGCATGTCAAGACTTTTGCTCTGAAGCAAGCTGCAATAAAAAAAAATGTAGAAACTAGTTTCCTGGCCAACTCCGGGAGTGGTTTGGTGAGCGAAAAAAAAGTACTTTACTTAACAGTTAAAGTATTTCTATAGCCTGTAGGGCTGGGGAGGTTTGGGGTATGGTCAGGAGTGGCGTTTTAGCTTTGGGCTATATAACTGAATTTCTTTTTTTGAAATTCGGAGCTAAACGGATTTTTACTTTGGAGCCATACATATAAAGATACCGATAAAACGATTTCTCTGACGTCATCAAGACGGTTGGCGTGGACAGCGTGTAGTGTATACGGAATAGCTTCTTAAGAAAGGGAAAAAAGCTCTAAGCATCATAACCTGGGTTAGCGAGCGAAATTAACCCGGATTAACTAACCCGAGTGTTTCCACTAGCCAAACCTGGGTTAAAAGTGGTGTTAGACACCGTCAGGGTTAGCCCCGTCTTGAAATGGGGTTAACCCAGCAAAGTCGGGTTGAGACGTTGTGCGCTTTTGCGTTGAGGGGGAGTTACTTGTATTGTAAACAAACGCTGCTTTTACCTAGTGCCAAGCTTCGTTTTTGCCTCAGTTTTGTGGAATAAAAACAGTACAAGAAAAAAGTGTTTCTTACTGAAAAACTCTAACTAATTTTAACCGTTGGTTTTTAGAAAGCTATGGCTGAATCAAAGAAAAGAGATGAAATTGGGGAACAGAAGTTAAAAATTTCTAGTGTGATATTAGGTAATACAATCCGATTAAACGATTTCCAGTATCAATCTATGATTAAGGTCGATACCAATCTTAACCCGGTTACTTATTTTATGTACCAATGGAAACGCGTGTTAGGCCAACCCGGGTTACGCTAACTCAACACCGGTGTTAGGTTAGTAGTGGAAACACAGCCTAGTGTTTGGGTTAACTTGGCTAATAAATCAGGACGAAATCATCTAATAAAGTTCTCGAAACGAATTTAAAAGTATATGAAGTTGAGGTCCCGGCGCAAAAAAAGTTACCGTCTTAATCGTCCGATTTGGCAGGCTTGAAGTCAAGTCTGGAGGAAATTACTGCTGACTGTTGGTAAAACGGGGCTGCGTGTTGGACCCCGTGTTGGATTCGGAAAGACTTCTTTAGGCCTTCAGCTTAATACGGGAGGGTTTAGGACACGATTGCTAAAGCTTTCGTTCGGCGTGTACAGGGTGCGAATGGACTTTTCGCGTGACAAAACGTCTTTAAGGTAGCAGATATAGTCCGAAATCAATAGCAGTTCTGTCCGTTTTCTGTATGACATTGTATATCCATGAAGCATTTTCCTTTCGGCTGGTTCTGTCAGCGCCAACGACACAGGCGGAAGTGACGGTTGGTGTTTGATGATTCCCCAAACGGGGCTCGAAAAGGGGCCGGTACTGTTCCTGAATGACAAGCAAGCTTTCGGGGTGAGACGGATTTGCTTTTCATTTCTTCGCAGTTTCTTTGGTTCTTCTCAAGGCGAAATGAAGCTATATAAGACGATTGATGGATGGATAGAACAGAGGCATAAAGTTTCTTCTCTATATTAGCATAATTTAATGAAGTTTGGAGTGCGTAATTAACCCGCAAAGACCCTCGCATGGGTTCCACCAAAATGTTGCAACGAATTTATAACGTCGTCGTTATAGGCGAGTTGAAAGGGCGGAGAAGCGTAAGTGTGAATCCGAATTTCCCTTAATTGGTGCGCTCAACGCAAACCTTGCATGCGCCGCACAGGATTCGTAATGGATAACTTATTGCCCGATCGCGTTTCCTTTATTCCGTTTAATTGACCCAGGGATTGCTTGAAAGGAGTTATGCAGGCCCTATGTAGGGATCCTATCCTGGGTGTTATGATCTTTAAAGGGGGGAATTTCAGCCGGTAGTTCTGGGCTAATACTTGCGGGGTTAATTCCCTCGTCTGATTGAGATTTTCCTGCCGGCCGGCTCCACCGGAAGACGAATGGTCATATATAAATCCCTATGGCTCGTAGTTGTGCCCCGCGGTTATTTAGCCATACCCACCCTAACCCCCAGGTCTAGACAAAACATGGGTAAAGGAATGGTTCCTTGCATGAATGTTACGGCTTCGATTTTCTCCCTTTTTTCTGTTGCTTTGTCTTGGTAATTGATGTAGCTCGGCCAGCATAATGTTGTTGGTTCGGTATGGGGTATTTATGAAGGCTAGGTCCATTACCGGCTAGTCGGCTAGTACTTGGCTGCAACCACCCTTTTTAAAAGGGTGTGTAGTACTAGATCAACCGGACTCCCGGGGCAAAGGGAAATAATGGGAGGGACGGCTGGTGGGAGGAGTTTAGCATGACGTTCTACGTTCGGCTATATAATCGTTAGATTATTAATGACGTGCAGATGGTTTCGAGGGTTTTTTCTCCCCCACCAAATTTCCAAAGGAAAGAGACGATAAAAAAAGTTTTTCTGGGCCAGTTTCTCAAAAGTGCATTAGTGTTGGGTATATGAGGGTGGTAACGTGTGTACCCTATCTAAGCCTATTAAAGTTTCGCTCAGGCTTATAAAAAGTCAATAAACAACATGTTCATTAAGAAGTCCTTTTTCAGGAAGTTTGTCGAGTGCTTTTCCCCCAATTTCCCCAGTGCAACTGTTGAGGAAACTTTCAGTTATGCTTTGACTCTGGGGCTCTTCTCATCCCGTACACCCCCACCCTCTTCCAACTAGAAGAGCAGAAATTGGGAGGAAGGGCATGAGCTAGTTGAAAGGCCAGACCACGTTCGCCCCAATTTTATGCCTCCATGCACGCCCTCTATCCCGAGGCCTCCCCTAGGATCGACACAACTTTCCCTGGCCGCCTGTAAAGGCAAAGCAATACTCGGAAACAAAAGGCGCGAGGAAAAGTAAGCATTCCAAAGGCAAAGAGTTGGGCCTCCATTTGTGGGCAAATCGGCGGTCCCAGACCCTCTTCTTCTGCGATAGGAATCCTGGATACGGAAACAAAAGCGAGGAAATCGCTGGCGTCGCCATTTTGTGCTTTTGGCCCTTTCCTTGCTACTGGACAAAAGTTGAGACCATTTTGGATCTGTTCGTTTTGGGAGAGAAAAGATTCCTTAGGAGCCGGAGCGGTAACGCCCGAGGGGTGGGAGGGGCTTTGGGGTTGGTGCTTTTCGTTTGGCGCTTTAGGCTGGTGTCCGCTGTTAGGTCTTTTGGCGGTAAAGTCCGTTGGGGATTTTCCCGTTCTTTTTTTCCCTCGTTCCCCCACTTGGGGGCTTCTTGTACTAGGACTGGGCGTCCGTTTATGTGGCTGCCACCGTGTATACGGAAGACGTGTCCAAGTGGGAGTCGCTTGAGATGGACATTAAATTGACATTTGAGCGAAGGGCTTCACCTTAATTGGTTTCTACTATGCCGGGGCAGCAGTCTTATTGGTATTAAGGAGGTATAGGCGTAGGGGCACTCGGTTACCTTTACCTAGGAGATATCGCCTCATTATTCGCTTTTTTATTACTCTTGGGAACGAAACAGCCACACAAATAAAAATACGTACTAGACTACGCCGAGGCAATCGCTCCTGTTTTTTTTTGTGTTGTTCCGCCAAATGCAAGGTTGATACAGAAACAAATAAAAAGTAAATGGACTGGTAAAGGAAGCCCAGGCTTTTAGTCTGAGCGTTACAAGATTACTTTTGGCAAGCTGTCGGGGCTTTTACTCTTCTTATGGTTCCACGTGCTAGACGTGTTCTGTTGTGTGTAGGTATAGGCTCATGCAAGTTAAAAAAGCTGTCGGCCTGGGCCTCAGCTGCCAAACACGTCAATCTTGTCGCATCGACTCGGGAATCAGTAACCGCGCTTTAATGACACTGGAATAGCGTTACCTCAGTTTCCATGTTGCCAGCCTGGGAGAAAAAAATTGAAAAGAAAAAACGGATAGAAAAAGCTATTGGCTCCGAGTGTTGACGCTTGACGTCGATCATTTATTCAGTTACAGACTGCAATTTTCGGAGCTACGCAAGCAGATATAGCTATAATTTCCCCTGTTTTTTTTCCGGCCACTTTTTTTTTTTTTTTTTTTTTTTTTATCAATGTCTACAAGCTACGGCTTCTAGGATTTTCCTGTCGCTTTTTTGCGTGTGAGTAGGCAAGCGTGACTGGGGACTGGGAGTTGAAAGTGCGTTAATGCGTAAAAACCCTGGTGTGTGACTGTCTAGCAATTTGAAAAGTTTGAAAAGTTTTCCTCCCGTGATATTTATTTTTTAGAACTCCCCTCGCACCCAAAAAATGCTTTCGTAATGGTGTTTTTTGTTGTTTTTTGCTGTCCTGCAGCTGAACATTTTTTGCCTACTCAATTTTAGTAAGTGAAAACTTGTAATTTATTTTCGCGGGTTAAAACGTCTCTCATCGAGGGAGGAAGCCCAGGTTTAGGCGCGAAGCTTTGGAGTCGTGAAACGTAAACCATTAAAAGGCGGAATATAATCCATTATTCAAGCCACCGACAGCGGCGGACTTTCGGATCTTTCCCACGAACAAATGAAGAAAGCGGGTCCACTCCGTGGAAGAAAATCTCCTGCTCTAAGGCACGGAATTTTCTTTCATTGCGTTCCTGCCCGTCAACACATCAAAGCCCTTCCTTTCTGGAGTTTTTATATACGGTAGATTTCTTTTCTCTTCCGTTGGGAAAAAAATACTTTGGAATACAGAAAGTTTTCGGAAGAACCCAGACTGATTCGCTAGGGACTACAAGAAACTTGACTTTCTTGCTCTTTTTCTTCGCCTTTGAAAAGGGGGGTAAAGGAAAGACGACTGACCTGGGAATTTTTCAATACAGTTGTACTATTGCATACAGAGGAGACTCTGCGTGTAAAGGGGATCGCTCTGTGTTGTTGCATTGCTAAGCGCATTAGGCCTGGGAAGGAAGAAGGATCTATAACTGCTTACCTCCCCAAGATCAAAGAGTTTTTTTTATTTAATCGAGACTCCATTCCGGAACGTAAGTGCAGCGTACTCAAGCGTTAGCCTTTACGGAATATGTAGAATGCCCTGAAGCGGAAAGTGGGTGGAAATTGAGAGTTGGTTTGTGGTACTTCTTACAGCCGGTAAATACCACGGCGCTGGAGGCACATATTGGCGATAACTCGGCTCCTCAGTCGCGGTATACCATACTGTAATAAGATTGGTTCTTCCTAGGAGCCTATTTGTATTTTCTTGGAGCTGCATTTGGCCTGCCAACGTGATGAGTTTGCCCAATTATTATTTATGGATTTTTTATTTATTTGTTTGCCGCTCATATTTTCCGACTCAGCTCTTTATAATTCCAGGAAAGCATTGCTGCCTTTTTCGTCGAGTTTGTGTGCTTCGCTAGGCGTGTTAATAGCAATTATTGCCCTTGCTAGATGTACCAAGCTCACTTATCAAGGAATTTTTTGTTTTTGCTGCAAGGGTCCAATCAAGACTTTTTCTCCGATTTGTTTACGTTCTTTGTCCAATTCCTCCAAGCCAAAGATGCAGCGTTATTCGTTAAGCTAATCCGATTTCTACTCGGATCTACTCTTCAGACGAAACTTTCCTTGTCCCTACTCGCACGTACAGGTCCCTAGTAAGATCCATGGAATTACTGGAGATACTAGGCAATAACTGTAAAACAGCTTTTTAGCTCAGGACCTGTTGGGCAATGGCAATTCCTTTCCTCCTTTCAACAAGAAATACGTTGCGCATCCGAAAGGGTCCCGCACAGTAATACAGAAGACTGCATGTATGTGACCCGTGGGATTAAATAATTTCATGGGAAGTGGGATAGGGTTTCATATAAAAAAAAGTTAGGGGGAGTTCACGTATACCACACGACCCGTTCTTCGCTTTTTTATTGCCTTATTTCTTCCCCGACAAAAGCTTCACGGCCCCGAATTTGTTTCGCGGAAGTGTGGGCTATTACCAAAGGTCAATTTTGGGCGAGTTGTAGTTACCGGAATTGTGCTGGTAAAGGTCTACTTAACTGGCGTGTCGCAGATGAAAATTTCCCTTCTGCTGCACCCTGGTTCGTGACAGTTTTTCGCGATATTTCTTTATGGCCTTGCAGCATATACAGTACAGTACCCAGTAATATGCAGGCAGAAGGAACTATTCTCGGGTGGACAGGGTGAGAGGGTGAGGCCCTCCTCAACCGCCCTTGTCTTTTTAACCTGCTATAGACGTCCAGTTTAGCGTCCGTTGGGAAAACGGTCCAAGCCCCCCCCCCATCCATGGATGGATTGTGTGAGAGAAATATCGATTTTAATTCTGCTAATGAAACCAGTGTAAGCTTTTGTCAGGGGGTTGGGAGGTATATCTTATGGCTCATTACAAGCCAGAATAGCATGCTGAGCTATATGGCTTTTCCCGGTTTTTAGTGCGAAATATTATCGTGGAGAGCCGAGCAAGTTTTGGGGGTTTTCTTAAGAAAAATAAGGAAAGTACTACCGGAAAAAATAACGAGATTTTCTATTATTTTTTATTTTCAGAGAAATGAAAACCACTGCCTGCTTAATTTTTGCGGGTCTGTGGAGACTCGAGGCATAATCTTTTGTATAAGGCGACCAAGAAGAAAAGGATAAAGACGGTTTGGGTCGTAGTTTCTTGCTTCCAGCGCGCTACACACTCGGAGCAGATTTGCATAACGACGTGGAGTTTCCGTCGCCTCGATTCTTTTTTAAACTTTTATTTCTGGTGTGTGTGTGTGGCCTTTAGCTTAAGATTTGTGTCCCTTTTTTTCCGAAAAAAAATCGAGATACCGAAAACTTAGTTGAGAGCTCTTTACACTCGAGCATTAATACAATGGGAGCGGCCGCAGTAATTGCGGGCGGGTAGAAATACTGAATCTCTATCTTTCAAGTATGGGCTGGTGCAGTGGTGCATAATTGTTATGCAAATTGAGCTTCATAAGCGGGTCCTCTGGGTTTTAGGAGCAGAAACAGGCTCTCCCAGTACTCTTTCCCCATCCTCTTTTTGTTTTTCCTCTCTTTGAGTTGTACATGACATAAAACCGAACGAAATGCAAAGCAAAAGCATCGATTTGCATTGCTGGCTTCTTGGGAGAGTTAAAAGGAAAGAAATTCGCTGGATTTGAAGGCTGGGAGGGGTCTGGATTCTGCTGAGCTAAGCAGAAGATAAAAAACGAAGGGAAGAAGGGAGAGGCTCAAGTAATGCGGAATTGGCACACAGCTTTCCTTTATTTACGTTTCATCTTTTCCATGTTATATCCCATCCCAAGTCCACAAACACAAAAACTTTTTAGTCCGCACAACTTGTTTATAAATAATGTTATCGGTCGTAGCACGCTCGGCTGGACGTCTTTTGTTCTTGCTTCTTGTTTTCCTTTGGGGACAAAAAATACAGAAATTGCCCATGACGAAAGTAGAAAGTACTGACTCCTGAATTTCTGCTTTTAAAAAAATAAAAAAATGACTTGCCCATGCCAAGGGCTCTTTTCAATCATTTTTTAGAAGGTGTCCCAAGCCATTAATAAAATCTCTCTCTTTGGTGTTGTTCACCGAGCTACCTCGGATTATTTCTGATGTATTTCCATGGAAATACTAAGCCAATAAGTCAAGGTATGCAAGTTTTAAAAACTCACTATGGAAAAAGTATTATCCGGTTGGCTGCCATATAGCAAGGGGTGTATCAGCGTTTTGCTGGAGGATTACGAGACCACTTTGGGGAAGTTGCTGCAGCACTTTGAGGGGAAAGGAGGACAGCAGAAATTGCGTCATGTAGGGAATCGTTCCTGGCTCGGGATGCTTTGAGCCATAATCACTAGCAAACTAAGGTATCAGTTTGAGCCCTTGCTAGACAAGAGGCCACTCACACAAGTTAAGTAGATCTCGTAGAAATAGCCAGCAATGGTACTGTACAAGAAAATGGCCCACACTATGTGCAGTCAGTCAGTGAGTAAGAGCCTGAGCGGTACTGGAAGCGATGAGACACTAAGGGAAGGTTCAGGTTTCCGCGGAGACTCGCATACTTCCCGACTTGCGCCACGTGCGCAAACGACGACGCAGCTGTTCCAAATCGGCCAGTCCAGTGACCAAGGACGTCGGCAGCAAACGATTTAGCACGGCCTGGTGGATGCAGCGGTGCAAATTACTGTCTTTGCGATGGACTCTTCCGTCTTGCTCGCCACGTGCTGCAGCTGGGACGCCCTGAATGGGAATAGAAAATTGGGAGCTTTCTTCGTCCTCCTCCGCCCCCTCCTGGTCTTCTCTGGCTTCTTTTTCTGCTCCGTCGAATTGTTCTTCCTGAAGTAGCAGAAATTGCGGCAAAGAATGTCGAACCTCAGAAGTTTCACGACAGCAATGGCTTCGCAATTGCTGGTTGAGAGTATCTTTAATGGCTTTTTGGGGGCCGACGAGGGGCTCCGTTGGGGTGTGGTTAACGAGTAGGGTAGTTGATGGAGTGCCGGGGGCAGAAATTACAGCGAGTGAAGATTCATCCAAATCTTGGATGACGCTGTTAGAGAATCCTAACTCGCTGGCCTCTTCCTTCCGCAATTTATTATCGTACGATGAATCAGAGTCGCTGAATGCGTGACTCGATACTCGTGCGCAGTTCTGCGCAAATTTCGTCAACGTTTCTGTCGTTGAACCGTCTTCTGGGACAGAAAAGGGCCAAGAAGCTAGGATTGACGTTTCTGCGACGCGGACCATTGCCTCTTGTGCGATTTCTCGCTCGGTGCCATCGAGGAGTGGAGCGCTCGAGCGCTGTTCAGGTGAAGTAACGAATTGATCTGATATCAGCTCGGGATTTTGCGTGCTCTGTGCTGTTGGAGCTGCTAAGTCGTGCGTCCCCTTCCCGAGGGAATCTGCGTTTACTTCTTCTCCCCGGCTTGTAACCGGTAAATCAATGGCTTCGGAGTCCGCTGGACTAACCGTCCCGCCATTTGATGTAATATCAAGCTTTGTCAAGGAAATTCTTTGCGGTGATGGCAGTGATTTCGGTTGATCTTCCAACTCGTCCTTTGCAACTTCAGGGGCGTTGATCCCCACCGAGTCCTGCCCTGTACTTTCCTTCCGGTTTGGATGATTCTCTGGGCGTATTTCTTCGTCCTGGTGGCAGCAATTAGTCCCTTCCGCCGGGTGGCTTGATGGAGTTGTTGCCATGCAGCGGAGGCCATTCCTTATAACTGCACCCACGGTGGAAGATGAACGACCGCCCCTGTCCCCGAGGACGATCGCGCCCCATCCGTCTTGGTATGTTTCCGCCCCGCGACATCCTTCTTCCCGCGCTGCTACCTTCATTTTATTCACCGCCATCGTATCCGCCCCAGGCAGTCCCGCGGAATTCATAGGGTGTACGCGGTTCCGTCTCGCTATCGGACGGCTTTTTACTACGGGTACAGCATCCCTCTCCAGTTTTTTTACACTCGATTGCGTTCTTCGTTGAGCAAAGTTGCGTTTCAGGCAGCCAGGAAACGACGACCAACCCGAATAAGGCTCTTTGGTCCCTGCTTCGTCTGACGGGATGGAGCTGTCGTGGCGAGGAGGCTCGATTTCAAAATACACGGGTGCCCGAGCGAAGGAATGGTCGGACTTGGGAGATTCAGCCACCTGAGGCAGCAAGTTCCACGTGCGGCGTTTGGCGACTTGTTGCTCCAGCCAACTTGGACGAGTTATGGGTGGTTCAGGCGAAAGAGAATCTGTGAGGCTTTCGGGGCGCTCCACTTGGACACACCCATTGCCATTGGAAAAAGTTGGACTGAGTGGTTCACCGTCGAAACGGACACGGAGACGGAGGGACTTGTCAGAACCACCGGCCGCCTCGGTCGTCCTGAGAATAGGCTTCCGTGGGGTGACGGACGCCCGGGCTGGAAGATGAGTCAAAAGGCGTAATGGAGCGCGCAAAAAACGCTCACAGAGCTGCTGTTGTGTTTGACGACGTTGCTTTAAGGCCTTTTCTCTTCGTAGGCCCTCTTGTTGAGCCTCCAATTGCTCCCTCTGCTGCAGCAGTCTTGACATAAAAGGAGAGAAATAAAGACATAACAGATAATTGCGTCATCTCTGTTTTCCTCGGGTGTTCATGCATTAAAAGGCTGTTTGGGTATAATACGCCCCGGTTTCGTTGTTTTAGTTAGTTTAATTACAAAGAGGTGTTTCCTTTTAATTAATTGGAAATTCACACGCAAAACCAAGTTTTAATTTGTTGTAAACTCTATTATTATTAAAAGTTGTGGAGCCCAAAATTTTTGGTTGAGTTTTTAATAATAATGAACTGCGAGCGGCACAAACAGGGGAAGCCTTTTTCGCTTTCCTTAATTGTGAGGAACGCTTTTATCAAATGCTTTTGTTTTGAATCATGGTAACCGTTAGTATTCGAGAAGAACAGTATAGTTTCTGCTATGCTATATTGTTTCTCATTGCTAAGAACAAATTTTTTTGGGGGGGAAATAAATTCTTAACCTTTAAGTATCCCAAGCAAGTTATCTTACATTGTGAGGTAATCAAGTATTGACCTTTAATTAAACCAAATTTCAATTTCGTCTATATACCAGTTCTACTTACCGGTACTTTTCGGCACCTTGAAGGGCTAATGACCGGAAACGTTGCCCGCGTTCATAGTCCTTTGGTAAGAGTGTAGTTTGAGTCGGCCGTCGACTGCCGGTACCAGTTGGGGGTGGGCTCTTGGGCCTCCTCAGTGACGCGGACCATTCCGAGGAAGAGCGATTCTTAGAAGCGTAAGTGGCGTAGAATAAACACCCCGTGTTTTGGGCCGACATGGAACTGATGAGTTGTAAAGCTGATAAGAAAAAGTTAACTTTTCTATGCTTTGTTTGTTAAGTAATGAATTTTGCTAATACCTCAAATTAACGTATGTGGAGTCTTAATTTGGAGAACCCAGTTTAGATCACACGAAAGCACTAGCGATACTAGACGCTTAATGAAATGCACCAGACTGAGCAAGGGAAGAGAAGATTCCAACGAGAAGATGTAGTAGTTAGAGGAGAGCGGAATCAGTTGCCATGGCAACTGGGTGAAGCAACATTTTGTCCTCATTAAGTTACAAGGAGGTAGATCCCCGTCCAGGAGAAGCTCAAACGCAGTCAAGACATGCGATATACGACTTAATGGTAGCCTAAAGCCTTATATGCTCTCTGTCCTTGTTTTGTGGTGGCCTGCAACCAAGAAGATTAAGCCTTCCCTATTTTTAATTATCTCCTGGATTGAGCATTTGGGCGGGTTTTTGTCCCAATGACAAACGTAGTTGCTAATTGTTTAACACATATCTTATCGGTTAAACCGAGCGCGTAGTGAAATATGTCTTCATTTGAAGTTATCTAATGGAATTTGTCAACTATGTGTCAATTCTCCGTTTCGAACCAGAGTTCTGGTTATCTACTTGGTTATCTTGGAACAGTGAAGGACACGTTTCGGGTTCTCTTTACTTAACTTCTTTATTGGTTAAGTGAGTGCATGTGTGTGTGCGCGCTTATACGTGTAATGTACCTGCGTGGCATACCTAGAGCATCCCCAAGAGCAAAAGTTTTCGGAAAGCATGTCAAGGTAAACTTTGAAAGAAGGGGGGAGGGGGATTGTGGTTGGTGCGGTGTAGTAGTATTGAGAGCGTTTTTGATTTTTACGAGCTAGGCAATCTGACTGGCTAAGGTTCGCTTTTACCAGACAGTGTGTATCCAGGCAAACTTGGTCATGGAAGAGCAAGCCCGATCTCAGTTGACACCTTGTTTACCTTCTGCGACAATGTGGAATCGCAGGCAAACAGCGGCAGAACAGGAAAGTCAAAGGAAATTGACTCAGTTACGCCAACGCAAGATCTCCACCGCACTTAAAGTGAGTTTCACCCAGACGAAAGAGAAAGCGAGTGGACTTTATTCATTGAGTTACTTTGTTTTCTTTTCGAGCTCTTTCCTCATGTTTGTGTTTTGGATCTCAAGGCAGAATGTATTGAACGGAAACTGCAGCAGGGCCACGTCGAGGAATCGTATGTGGGCCAATTACGGAGTTTACAAGAAGAACTTTGCCGAGTGGATCACAGTTTGCGGAAGCTGGTTCAAGATGTGGTGGAAAGGAAGAGATTGCAAGAAGTCGCCTATGAAAATCGATTCGGCACGCTGAGAAAGTTCAGTAAGTCATTTTTTGTAGCTTTAAAACTTCGTAAAATTTCGTATAGTCTCCTTTTACTTACCAGAAAGAAACGGCAAAAATAATAAAACTTTCCCTGGGGGGCCGTTTATTGCAGGAGATAAAGTTCAGACGAGACAATTGTCAGTTCCGGAGATTATTGTCACCCAATCAAGTTGTTCCGTGCCTTCGATTCCCGACTCACTGAACCGAGAATTGGCGGCGGTGGTTTCTCCAAAGAGTAGCCGATCCAAGTGGCTGTTCAAGTGGCCCAGTTTGGCAGATATATCTTCGGGATTGCTCCGTCCCAGGAGTCGTTCTGCTTCATGCAGCAAAAGTTATGGACGTCGTCATCGGCCAAGTTGCAACTTTTCCATGTCCGACAACTGCGGGCGGGATGAAGATGAGGAAGCGGAACATTCAGATTGGGTTGTACCCTTGCCAACCCATACGACACAGCTCCAGCATGGTCTTGGCATTTTTTACACTGATGAGCCCATGTTTTATGACGACAAACAAGCTGCTGTCCTTACAGATGCGTTGCTGCTGACTCCGCAGGCCGAGCCTGGGCCAGGAAATACAGGAACTGATGGCGGCAATGGTTCCAGTGCCAGGCAGTCTCGAGACAAAACGAGTTTTCTACAAACGGATAGAAAAGCCATCGATCCGACTGCCTTGGCTGAAATTGCGGCTTTTGAGCAACTCATTGAAAACTACTTTCACGCTAATGTCCGTCGTCGATCTTTTTCCCTCTATGCTTAACAACAGGAAGAGAGAGAGAAAAGGCCTTCCGCATGGTGTCCCAATATTCTTTCCTTTTTCTCTCTTTTAAACTTTAGAAGAACAATCGCATTTCTTTGTTCAATGAGGGAGCTAAAACGTCTTTTGGATCCTCTTAACTTTTTTATAGTCACACCAAATTGCGCTGCAGAAGTCATAATTTTTCATTACATGTTCGGGGATTATAGTGGCTGAATCTGAAGTGAATTCGAAAAAAAAAATGTGTGATGGGGAATTTAGGGCTAGCAAAGAGCTTCTTCTACCATCTAGCGGCTCATTTTTGAACATGTAATAAGATTCAGGGAAGGGTGCTGGTAAAATGCGAAACTGTAAAATCATTTCCTTTGATGGACCGGTTCGCCTTTTACTTATACCCGAAATTTGTAAAGCATCTGTAAACAGTAAAAATGGCGCTTGCCGGCGTTTTGGATAAAATCGTGCAAAATGCTAATAAAATTCGCAAGCCTGCACCCCGAGATCCAGTTCATAAAGAAGAATGTGTATTTTCCTTTGATAATCCGGTAGGTTGTGTTAATGGTTTTATTCCAGAGCTTGACCTAATAGACCAATCACCAAACATAATAAACATTGTCGCAACTCTGACCTCTTGATTGTTGACTGTTGTTCATTTGTTTCAGGAAAGTCCCGAAGGATTGTTTGTGTGCATGAACACGTTCTGGGGCTTAGGTGCAGAGCATGTAGAGAGATATTATCGCAAGACAGGCAACTCAATCTTCTTAAACATCAAACGGACCAAAATCCAAGTAAATATAATTAATATAATTCATTACAACATCCCCACCTGTTTGCCAAACTATACTGAAACAACTCAATCACTAGGTAGTGGACGAAAAGCAAGAAGAAGGGCCAGAAAAAAAGATAACACGACTAGCTATTGGTTTGGAAGGCGGTTTCCCTAGTGAAGCGGCCAAGAAATACACCTACCAAGAGGCATACCAGCTTGTCGTCTGGCCAGAGAAGACAGAAATCTCTTTACCTTGCTCTGACCTGCCCCTCAACGTTCAAGAAGCTGTGGACGCCGTTCTGGCAGCAGATTCAGCTACAAAACGCCAAGAAATTGAGAGTCTCGAAACTACCTGGGATGGAGAGAAACGCGTCATTTCAAAGTACTCTGCTGACTTAAAACAGTTAGACAATAGCGTCAAAATACCTCCTACGGGCTGGCAATGCGTTAATTGCGATAAAACCGAGAACCTGTGGTTGAATCTAACGGATGGTACCATTCTCTGTGGCAGAAAGTACTTCGATGGTACGGGCGGCAACAACCACGCAGTACAGCATTATGAGAAGACGGGTAAGGTTTTTGTTATCCTGCCTTTTCATTTGCTAAAATTTCTGTTTTCGCAGGTTACCCTTTGGCCGTTAAATTGGGTACAATTACCTCCGAAGGACAAGCTGACGTATACAGTTACGCTGAAGATGACATGGTAGAAGATCCGCACTTGGAACAGCATTTACTACATTTTGGCATCAACATGGCGTACCTCAAGAAGACCGACAAATCCATGGCTGAGTTGGAGATAGATTTGAACCAGCGAATGGGTGAATGGAACACCATTCAGGAAGCCGGGAGTGTCTTGCAGCCTGTCGGAGGTCCTGGACTGACGGGAATGGTGAATCTGGGCAATTCGTGTTACCTCAATAGTGTCGTCCAAGTCGTTTTCGCCATAAAAGATTTTCAGGACAAGTAAAAGTCGAATTTTCCTTTCCTGATTTACATGCAATTTGACGCTGTTTTGTTTGTAGATACGTAAAACAAGCTGATACAATTTTCAGTCAGGTATCACAGGATCCGTCCAATGATTTCACCGCTCAGATGTACGTATGCGGTTTATGTTTGTTGGGTTTAATCGGAATTATTTTGTTAGGGCCAAATTAGGAACAGGATTGCTATCTGGACGCTACTCACACCCACCAGAAGGGGATGAGAAAGACATTGGCCCTGGGATTAAGCCCGTCATGTTTAAAACGCTGATTGGGAAGGGCCACCCCGAGTTTTCTACCAAGCGACAGCAAGATGCAGCTGAATTCTTTTTCCATCTAGTGAACATGGTGGATGTAAGTCAAATTTTTATATTTTCCATTTCGGTTTATAATCTTTTTTGCTCCAGAGGGCGTGCCAGAAAGATGAAGGCGAGAACCCAAACATGTGCTTTAAATTCCAAGTAGAAGAGCGAGTCGTTTGTCAAAGTACCAGCAAAGTTCGGTACACTCATCGAGCAGAGTATCATCTGGCGTTGGTTTTGCCTTTGGATAAGGCCATTAATCAAGCCGAAGTAAAAGCATTTGAAAACAAGAAAGCTGAAATCGAGCAGCGAGGCGATAAACTGTAAAAGCTAATACCTTAGAAAGTTTTTTTTTTTTTTTTACTTAATTTGTGTCTGTATTTATGTTTAGGAAACCGGAGGACATTGTAAGGCCCAGAATACCCTTACAAGCGTGCTTGGAAGCTTTGGCAGAGCCTGAATTGCTGCAGCAGTTCTACAGCACTGCTATAAAGGCCAAAACGACAGCTTTAAAGTAAATGGGGCCATTTTAAACCAGATTGTTGTTAAAAACCAAGATTTTTACATTAGAACCACCCGGTTAGCCACTTTTCCCAGTATTCTCATGCTACAGCTGCGCAAGTTCACCTACGGAGCCGATTGGACGCCTGTCAAACTCGATGTAGCTATGGAAGTTCCAGATATCCTAGACATCAGTTTCTTGCGTGGTCGGGGTCCACAACCTAAGGAGGAAATGCTGCCCGAAGATGGCGGGGATGTGCCAGCTGTGCATTTTGATGATGTCATCCTCCAGTCCCTAACCGAAATGGGTTTTCCTTTGGAATCTTGCAAGAAAGCAGCGTATTTTACCGAAAATCAAGGCTTGGAAGCTGCCACCAACTGGCTCATGGAGCATATGGCTGATCCAGACTTTGAGGCCCCCTTTGCGCCCCCTGGTTTAAGTTTCCAAGCCAAGAAAACGTTGGGCAATTTCGTAGCCAACGAAGACGCAGTAGCTATGCTGGAAGCCATGGGTTTTGCGCGATCTCAGGCCGTCGCAGCCTTACGGAATACGGATAATAACGTCGAAAGAGCTACAGACTGGATCTTCTCCCATCCGGATGAAATTGCTTTTGCTGAAGAGCCTGCCATTGCGAGTGTCAAAAAAGAATTCGAAGATGGAATTGGAAGTAAGAAATTATTTAAATTATTTTGAACATGTTCTAAGAAATTTTTGGCTTTTTTTTAGGGTACGAACTCTTTGCTTTCGTGTCTCATATGGGCAGTTCTACCCATGTGGGTCATTATGTCTGCCATATGAAAGTCGACGGCAAATGGATTATCTTTAATGATGAGAAAGTGGCGTTATCGGAGAACCCACCAAAAGAACTGGGCTATTTGTATTTCTATAGACGATTGCCAGAGTGACCTGGGGTAGCAAACACAACGAGCTTTTAAGCAAAGAGGCAGTTTTCTTTCAATATTCTTTTCACGTTTGGAATACAAATACGACTCAATCACTCGAAGCTTGCCATCCGACCGATGGACGCGGGTTCTGTGTGAATTGGTCAATGGATAAAGTTGAAAACGTCTGGTGCTGGGTGATTATATTGTCAATCATCCTCAATTCACTGCTTCGCTTTTCAAGTTTCTCTTCTGGCGTCCAGGATTGGTCATGTTCCAATCGGTACGTGCCCAAGTACTCGTGAGGGCTATTGGGGCCCCATTCTTGGGGAGAAATTATGGAGAGATAGCGCTGACCAGTCGGACGGCGATAGAGATAGTAAATACGGCCGGGAATTTTCTTTATATTGCAAGCGACGTGATGTAAATCGGCTGATTCTTTCGCTTCTTCCAATACTCTTCGGGCTTGCTCTTGCAAAAATTTTACTTGCTCGGCAATCACTTGTAACTTGTTTGAGGCAGTGGCTTTGACAAATTCATCAGCCTGTTTATTAGAGATTTTAGTGGAAATTTTAGCTAGTCGAGATTTTTACCTTCTGGATTTCCCTGGCCAGCTCTATCAAGTCAAATGCGCCAGGAATATTTACCCTTTCGGAATTGACTAGTTGCATTCCCATCGTTTTTCCTTGACTGGGCTCGACCAAAGCCACGACAGACACTAACAAAGAAATTTCGTGTACTTTTGGGTAAGAATTATGTTGGTTTTACTTACTTTTAGTTTAAGAAGAGGCGACGTGTCGAAGTTCTGTTCAGCTAAAAGAACGTCGTTTGATCAGTTCAGCACTTTTATAGCTTGCTCCCAATCTGTTTACGTAACAACAACAATAGAGTTCACGGGTTAAAAAGTTCGCAGTTCATAAACCTAGCGAACCGCTGGTCTTACCCCTCACATTGCTTACACCCCTAACGAACAGCAACAAGTAATTTTACGTAGAGGCATTTTGGAGCGCGCATTTTGGTCGCTTTTACACCGTAAGATTCAATGAATTCTAACAAATTCACTGCCAAGCATTATGAGCCAATTCAGTAACAGGATTCAGTAACAGCTCTAACGTTTACTGCTGCCAAAAATGACACTAGTGTGTCATGTTTAGTAGTTCAACTAATGGAGTGAAGTACAAGTTTTAGCGATTCTGATTAACGAAAGTTGATGAGAGTCGTTAACCTAACCTAAGCTTACCTAATCTAACTTAACGTAACCTAATTAATTTCCAATCCAACTACCAATTTTCAACTGGAATTTTCAACTAAGGTACTGGAGAATGTGTTGCAACTCTATGACACATTGGTGTACTTTTAACCGCCGGGTTTTCAACTGGAGAACCTGTTGTAAACGTTGATGGCTAGTGCTGCTTCTGTTGACAAGTGAGTGTTTAAGGTTTTTTATTTCCCGCCAAGCCGCCATGTTTAATTCAGATGCATGTCAAGCTCGCAAGTGTCCGTATGTTTACTGGTGGGTTTCTATTATCAAATTAACTGTATTGTGTTTTTTTTCCAAAATATTTTTTTGATTTTAATAAAGTAAGTTTGACTTAAGCTTTTAGAAAACAGTCGTAGTTTTACAGTTTTCAAAAGAAACAACGGCTGCAAGATGAGTTCCCCCTACTCCATAAGAACCCCCCAGAAGACATCTTCTAATTTGCGTCTCTTAAGTAAATTGTTTGTCTATTCAAGAAAGCATAATAAGTCTTGTATTTCCTTAGGTGGTAGCCCTGGGAAACATCCCCAATTCCTCACTCCTAATCATTGTGTCAGTAATTCAAGCCTGCAGTTGACGTTGGGAGTCCGCACTCCTAAGTTCAGGACTCCCAAAACGCCTAATTTCTCGACCAGTCCTGGTCTAGCTTCCCCTTATTTAACGCCTACAGGAGAAAGTACTCCTTTTCTTACCCCCAGGTCACGTCAGCAGATTTCAGACCGCTACATCCCGAATCGTAGCGTTTTGGATGTCGAAACTTCTCATCACTATATGTTCAACGTTGAAAGTCCCAAATCGCCTCATTCTCTCGGTCCTGTCCGTGTTTTACCCTTTACGTTGCAATCGAATCGAGAAGTGGTCCCCAATGTTAAGTTCAGCAAGAACCGCAAGGTTCATCTCATGCCGGAGCGCATTATGGCTGCCCCCGGAGTCGTCGAAGAAGGTATTTTACTGTTTATAATTAACCCAAACTATAAAAGAACAGTGAACTGCAACGTATTTCAAGCAAATTTTTATTTTCAGCGCCGCAATGTATAGCTTGGGATCCTTCGCCCTTGATGGCCGTTTCTTTAGCTGAAGGGATCTACATATGCAATCCCGCTGACCAGTACTCTGTGCAGCATTTGAAGGTCGTGAAGGATTTGTGGTTCTTTACCTGCCTGGCCTGGAATGCAAGTTTTTCATCGCAATTGTTGGCCGCTAGTGATGAGCAAGTTTTAGAAATATGGGATGTCAACAGGAAAAAAAGCACCTATACGCTTCAAACGCCCGGTATTGGCAGTGTAGTATGGCAGACGAAAATCCTCGCCTGGTAAGCTTCAACTTTTATTTATTCGCTGTATTTTTTTTAATATTTTGTTTACATGCTGTCTATAGTGCTTCGAGTGGCAAAGTGCACTATTTGGACCCAGTCAATTTTAATCCTATTAGCGCCTTGACCACTACCTCGCCTGTCTCTGCCCTCTGCCTTAGCTCGTCAGAACATTTGTTAGTCTGTGGGCATGAAAACGGTCGGATCAGTGTCTGGGATTATCGCGCCCATAACCACGCCCTCTTGGATTTCTCAGCTCACGAAAGCCAAGTCCAAGCCTTAGCCTGGTGTCCCTTCACCAATGCATTTGCTTCGGGCTCGGGTGACCCTTCACCGTCCATTCGCCTCTGGTCCGGTTTAACCGGTCAACCAGCCGACACGGTGCATTTACGTGCCTTGGAAAAGCCCAGCACAAGCATGTCGGAAGTAACAGCTCTGGTATGGAGTGCTCAATACCAAGAACTGGCGTCTGCTCATGGCAACAACTGTCCTGGTGTCCTCTTGTGGAATAAGAGCTTACCCGAACCTGTAGCCAAATTTGCTGGTAATTTCTAAATTTGTCTTTTCGATTCACAAACTAGGTTTCAATACTACACCGTGTCTGTTTTCAGAGCATACGGATAAAGTAGCAGGTTTGGCAGTCAATCCAGAAGGAACTACGCTGGCTTCATTGGGTGAAGATGAACTTTCAATCTTGTGGAAGTGCTGGCCACCACGCAAAACTAAGAAGAACATCAAAACGCCCAGTTCGGTCTTGACTATGGGTTCAATTCGTTAACTGGAATTCGTTAACGTAAATACTTCAAATCTAATGTTAATCTATAGTTTGTAACCGAATACTTCATTAGGTGTTAATTTTATGGAGTTTTAATCGTTCGGGATTCGGGAACATATTTTACTTCATTCTTTACTGGAAGTTTTACTGGAATTGAGGTAAGTTTGCCTTTATTCATTTGTCAATTTTTGAAAATATTAATAAGGAATTTAAAACTGGGCAATCCTAGCAAGTCTTCAGAATTAGGGAGTCCAGATTCAACGTCAAATTTTCACGAGTTTGAATCAAATAGTAAAACAAAAACACGCAATTTTAAATGAATAAACACATAATAGTTAAGCGTTTCTGGGCACGTCTTCCGTTTCCTGTTCCGGTTCATCATGCTCGGCTGCATGATTGCCTTCTCCCGACCTTCGCGTAATAATAGCTTCAGTCACCTATAAAAGACGGATTTGAGCATTGCTCTCCATTTGTCCATTAGTTTAATTATCACCTTGGTCACTTTGACACGTACGAGTGCGGTTACATCGCCTTGATCAGGATCCATGCCCAAATCCCTTAAATCTTGCGTATTTGGGAACTCCGAGTCGGTCGTACTATAACTTGAAGTCGTTCCCTGCGATTCCCCGGTTGTATTCGCACTCGTTTGTGTAGACTCGTTTTGCGTTTGAGACACACTTTGTGATTCGGGAGAAGCTTGGCGAGGGGCAGCAGCAGTACGATTTGAATTTTGACGTGTTACGCGTACTGGAGTGGGTATTTCGCGCTCGGGAGAAGGCGATCTGCGGAATTCCCTGGTTGCCGAATCATCTTGCGACATCTGCCGCATCAGTTTAGGTCTTTCCCTCGTTTTCTGCGTTTTTGATTCTTCCTCTTTGTCAGCCGCCTGGGAATTTTGCCTCGAAACTTGCGAAACGCCTTTAGCTTTATCTTTGGCAGTTCCGTTGCGCGGAAACTGAGGAGGAGGGGCCAGGAGTGCGGGCGAAGGAGTTATGCCATAGGACTGAGTAGCTTCTTCCTCTTTATCATCATCAGAAGGAGAGACTGGAATTTCTTTTTCTTTCCTAGCTCTCTTCTGTGACTCGGTACTGGACATTCGGACCGGCTTAGGGGGAGCTTTTTGGGCGGGGCTTACTACTTCCTTTGTCGTTCTTTCCTTCTTTTTCGCTGGTTCTTCTTTCTCCTTCTCGGTAAATTCACGTGATGGTGTAGGTCTTTTTCTGTGTTCTTCTTTTTCTGTTAGAATCAAACAAAAGTCGCTTTGCAGTGTATTGATATGGACCACCTCTCGCGTTCAAGTCTCTTATCTTACCTACGGGACGTGTTTCCTGTACTGCTTGGGTGAATACGGGACGTGGATGTATCATGGGACGGGGTGGAACCACAGGCCGAGGTCGTTTAGCTGGTGTATCTCCCGCTCTGTCAAAAGACCCCACAAAATAAAATGAAAAAAAATATACAAATATAGAACACGTAGTATCCGGGAAGTTCTATAAGTGATTTTGACAGATTTCAAAAGGATTTGGAATGCTAGGTTGTTACCTTGAAGACGTGTACTTAGCGACGGCCTTGGTGCCTTCGCTAACTGCGTGCTTGGCTAATTCGCCCGGAAGAAGCAATCTTACTGCTGTTTGGATCTCGCGGCTGGTCAAGGTAGATTTATCCGTGTAAGTTACCAAATGCGAGGCTTCGCCTGCAATGCGCTCGAAAACGTCATTCATGAAACTGTTCATGACTTGCATAGCTTTGGACGTGATCCCCAGCTCGGGATGGACTTGTTTCAACACGCGGTACAAATACGTCGCGAAACCAGGGCCTTCTTTCGCCTTTCGGTACTTTCGACGCTTTTCACCCGAACTAATACTAGCCTGATTATACTTCATGGCTCCTTTACCTCTTCCTTTCCCGCCTGTCGACCCTCCAGGTGCCATATTTAAAGTTAACCCCAACTTTAAATGTAAACTACCCCACTTTTGCTTTTTCTTACTTTACTTAAATTGCTGAGCTTCTAACCAAGACTATTCGGCAAACCGTTCACGAACAATACTGCACCTAAAGCCTACCTATACGTAAACGTTTCGATAACGTTGTGCGACGCATTTCCTCGTACCGCTGGTGTGACCCGGGAAATTCATTATTGTCCCAACCATGAAAAGTTCCACTCGCCTGAATTCAAATTTTCACTCTTGTGGCAGTTTGAACCCTCTAACCCCGCGTTAAAATGCCGTTTAAAAGTCTAGGAAAATAAGAAAAACAGCTTGTGAATCAACGTAAACAGAAACACCACTAGTGCCTTGAAATTAGAAAGTCAAAATTGTAGAAAGCGAATTGTGGGGTTGTGAAGTACGCATCCTACCAAGTATGTATCGTAAGGCTAGGGAACTAGAGTGTTACCTGGAACAGGCCCTTAACATAGGATAGTCGGTTGTAAATCAGCGAGACAGGCTCTTGCCCAGGTAGGACGGGTCGTGTGTGTTTGAGTGAATACTCTCTATCGTAAAGCTGCCTTCAGTTTAATTTACTATGTGGCACTCGGTAGAACTGTGTGTTTGGTGCCTTTCATTGTCTTTCGGTACGTAGTGCATTCCTATTACGTCCGGCGCCCTGGATCTGAATAACAAATCCTGATCAACGTGTCCACTTTATTGTTTTTAACCACATCAGACTGTTCTTTGGGGTCGTAAATAGTTTTTTTTTCTTGGGAAGTCAGGTCTCGTATCTGAATTAATGGCTTGGACACCCCCAAGTTGCAATAATTGAAAATCCTGGACGCGTTAGGGTTAGCTTAGTGTTTTGTTTTCCAAACCAAGGATTGTGTAGGGATTTTAAACTGCCAACAGCGAAAGGAACGAGAAGAGAAAGTAGATAATTTAGAATGAAGGCGAGGGAATGCTTTCCCTTGTTGTGTTATTTGTGTTGTTATAGTGGACATGAAAGTAAAAAGAAACAACGTATTGTCCTATAATTTTCATGCCCTTTTCTGTCTGCTAAGCGTACAGTTTTTTTCTTTTTTGTAGGTCAAAGCTATTGTTACGTTACGTAGCATTAGCACCGATCTTTTTTTATCAGTGCACTTTGAATTTGTAACGTCGATTTAAAGTTGTAGCAGACATTCTTTTCACAGGAGAATAACGGTTGCTCAGGAGATAAGATAAGGTGGGATTTCTTGGCGCCAAAACTTTTGTTGTAAAGAGACAAATTGGGATTTTTTTTTATGTAGGGTTGTTTCAGATAAATATAAGTCTGGATAAGTAATCGATTTAATTGACTTATGATCTGATTGATTCTTTTCAAGGTTGTTTGGAGATGTGATTGGAAATTATACTGCCAAAAACACGCTGCCGTACGCACAGTACAATTACGGACGAATAGAAGGATTGGTTTTGGGAAGATTGCCAGCGATTACGTGTTGTGATAATAGCGAATTCTGAGCCATGCCTCCTCGCTGGGCTGCCAAATTGCGGATTCAGGAGGATGCGATGGCTCTCAGGACGCTGGGCGGGGCCCCCGCAGCTTCTTTAGCAGGTAAGGCGAATTTTCTTCGGTAATACGAGCTTTATCCCATCCCGTGTTCACCCCCTTTTCCCCTCCTTCCCGGGAGGAACGATAAAAACAGCGCAAGCGAGAAACGTGTTTGAGATCCGAAATTTATGATGGAGGGAGTCTGTTTTGCCCGCTTTCAGTCAGTTTTTCTACGTTCACTATGCGAAGCATGCGCCCTTGGTCAAGTTACGAACTCGGAGATCTAAATATGAAGCGGGGCCCTTCTGACGTCACTTTAGCTTGGCACATAGGAAACTCTTGTCTTCCGGGACACTTGCGCGGCATGTTACACACATGTGGGGTAAGATGGTGGGCTGGGCCAGGGCACTAGTGCCTAAAATCGATCTGGGGCTCCACTCAGTCGCCCAGCAGTGGCTTTGCCCTTTCGTTCTTTGCCAGTTTGTTAACTTGGGCTGGTGAGAGTCAAGCAAGGATTTTAGAGGAGACATAGCAAAGGGTTCCACCTCAATTGCTTCTTTAAAAAAAAAATTGGCAGTTTTTATCTCTTAACGTATTGCAGTTGTGCAGACTCTTGTGAAACGGGGGAATTTTTTATAGTGATTTTATCGGGGAAAACCTACAGATATCGTTGCAGGAAGCTCCCGAAAAGGCGGGGTCGGACTTTTCGTGACTTTGGTTGCTTAATTTGACTCCCATTTTTAACTCATTGCTAAAAAAAAGTTTCGATAAGTTACTCGAAATACGAAGTAGGTGTAATGCAAGGACCTTAAACGTGCCCGTGGGGGATACCTTGCTCTGCTTCCAACGACTTGGCTTGAAAGTATGATCAGCCAGGAAAAGGACTAGGAAGAGACCACGTGTTTTTAGCTCAGCTGCTGCTGGTGGCCTTGGCTCACAAACAGTTTTCGCAATCCGTCTTTTTTATATCATATACTTTTATTTTTTTATTTTTTACAACGCTTGGAATTTTACCGTATTTTCATTTGGGTCAAACTTTTGCATCGCAAGCCAAAAAGCGCTCGTGTTTGGCTGGAAAGAGCTTAAGTTGGAGTCGAAGGGAGAAACTTGGGAAAATTGATAATCCGGATCAAAAGAAGAAGAGGAGGAGAAAAGGCAAGCAAAAAAGGGGCGGTGCTTATGTCGCCCAGTGGCTGTTGGAGTAGGCGTGGCGAGAGTCAAAGAGGCAAACGCTATGCATATGAAAAGACGGCTGGCAATGGCGTCGAGGAAACGGCGAAGGACCAAACGCGAATTTTATTATCAGGTCCCGTTTTGTGTTTTTAATATTCACGAAAATTTTTGGGATAGACTTGGTTTGTTTATATCTTTTTCCAAGTTCGAGATATTAATTTCGTTTCGTTCTGGAATGTTCGCAGGAGAAAAGGTGACTTCCACGACTCCGCCTACTTTCAAGCATCCCAGTTATGTGACTTCCTCTGAAGACGAACCATTAGTATGTTTATATTTTCTTGTTGATTTTGTTTTGGAGTCTGACATTCTGGTTTTCTGGAAATTTTGCAGGAAATTTATGGCTATGAACGCAGTTTGATATGGACTTTGGTCGTATGGACAGGAATTGTTCTCACAGGAGGCGTCTTGAGGCTAATTTTCCATTGGTGGCCTGAATTGATGTTATGGAGTACGCACCGACGCTGTGCCTTGCCTGTCGCTTCGAAAATTCTTGTCGTGGTAAAAATTTCGGGCGATATTCTTAAATTTTCCTTAACTACATCAACATATCTTACTTTCTAATTACTAGGAGCTGTTTCAGAAAAAGTACAAGCGGTATTACGTTCGCGATATCACAGCGGTGACGTTGGAAGTAGCACAAAGAAAAACCCCGCCTCCTTTGATGCCAGACACGCCTGTTGACGACCGTGGAGCGGTGGATATGGATGCTCCGAGGCATTTACTTGTTCCGACCAGTGGAGGCGCGTTTGCTGGTCAGGAAATTTAATTTCTGTCAATTATTTTGTATGTGTTCTTGAAAACTTGTATTTTGTCCTGCAGAAATGGAGTCATTTCGGACGTTTACCTGCAAGAAAATGCGTTATGTGTGGGACCCAGAGTTGCTCGAGTTTCGGAAAGTACGGGGTTGGGATGTAGGCGTGACTACTTCCCACTTTCATCAGCAAACCGGCTTGTCAGCGTGGCAGCAGTGGTCTAGGTAAAAATGAATAATACTATATTTTTTGTTGGAACAAATAAAACCCATTTGGTCGTTTTCTTGACAGGAGAGTGATTTATGGCTCTAATTTGATCATCGTTCCTGTGAAATCCATTATGCAGTTGTTGCTGCTGGAAGTCCTCAACCCGTTTTACATCTTCCAAGTCTTCTCAGTTATCCTTTGGTTCAATATCGAGTATTATTATTACGCGGGGGTTATCGTGTTTATGTCAGCCTCTGGAGTCATTTCTTCCATCATCCAAACGCGTCGAGTAAGTCTATCGATCATAATATTCACTTGGCCTTAATTTTCTCGTTCATTTATGACTCCTAGAATCAGCACAAGTTGCGCAGCACAGTGCATGGCTCGGATGTCATGACCATTTCCAGAGGCGGGGGAGTCCAAGAAGCCATTAGCACAACAGAATTGGTCCCCGGTGACGTGTTAGTACTTCCCCCAAAAGGCTGCGTGCTGCATTGTGACGCTGTGCTTTTATCAGGCAATTGCATTGTCAACGAGGCTATGCTAACGGGGGAAAGCGTCCCAGTTACCAAAACGCCGCTGCCGAACCGGCCTGATCTGTGCTATGACGTCAAAGAACATTCGCGTCACACTCTATTCTGTGGCACGCAAGTGGTTCAGACACGCTACTACGGCAACGACATGGTAGAACACCCAATTCTTTAACAAAAAAGACGTTCCTTTTAGGATTCTTGTATTCATCCATGCTGGTTTTATAGGTTTTAGCCGTGGTGGTGCGTACTGGATTTATGACTGCCAAAGGAGGACTTGTAGCCTCCATTATGTACCCACCGCCTGTCGATTTCCGCTTTGAGCGCGATTCCTACCGTTTTGTCGGCGCTTTAGCATCAATCGCATCCATGGGTCTGATCTATACTATGGTGGTGCAACTGGTGAATGGCGAAACGGGGAAAAATGTGGCCTTACATTCCATGGATCTCGTGACCATTGCTGTCCCGCCTGCCTTGCCCGCCGCAATGACCATGGGCATTATGTTGGCGCAAGCACGGCTCAAAAAGCTCCAGATTTATTGCATTAGCCCGAGAACCATCAACGTATCAGGCTCCATCAACTGCGTCTGCTTTGACAAAGTATTCAACAAAGTTCCGACTTGCAACTTTTTTACATCGACAAGAAACGAGACTTTTTTGTTTAAGCCAGACAGGGACATTGACAGAAGATGGATTGGATATGTGGGGCGTGGTCCCTGTCAAGGACAAACGATGTTTGCCGCCATTCAGAGACCCGCAGAAACTCGCGAGCTTGAAACTACCAGGCGAAGGAAAAGTTTCGCGTTTGGCCATGGCTATGGCGACTTGCCATTCCTTGACACTGATTGACGACAAACTCAGTGGAGATCCCTTGGACCAGAAAGTATTGAACACGCTATTTTCCCGATATATTAACAAACAAATTAATGTTTTAGATGTTTGAGAGCACGGGATGGTACTTGGAGGAGCCTTCCATGGAAGATAACTCCAAATACGATCTGGTAGCGCCCACAGTGGTCAAGTTCCGTACAACTGCAAACGGTTTCCATGACTCTCAACCGGAGTTGGAAGAAATGGACACAGACAGTAATCCGGTGGATGTGACGGTGGGTATTATACGCCAGTTTCCGTTTACTTCGGCTTTGCAGCGCATGTCAGTCATATGCAAACAACCGGGACAGACGCACTACGATTTCTTTGCAAAAGGATCACCGGAAATGATTACTTCGCTAGCGGATACGTCTTCCATTCCGGATAACTTCTTTCACGTGCTGCAGCAGTACACGCAGCAAGGGTATCGCGTCATTGCTTTGGCGTACCGATCCCTGGAGTTTTCCTCGTTTTTGAAATTGCAGCGAGCACAGAGAGAAGAATTGGAAAGAGACTTGCAGTTGTTGGGTTTGGTAGTTCTAGAGAATCGGCTCAAAGAAGACACGCCTGGCGTGATTGGACAGCTTATGGACGCCAAAGTGCGATGTATTATGGTCACTGGGGACAATTTACTCACTGCCATTAGTGTGGCCAGGGACTGTGGGATGGTGGGGGCCGACCACCAGGTGGTTTTGCTGCAGAGTGAACAAATTGGAGACACGCCGACTTTGTCATACACGTTAGCTGAGCAGCCGCATTTACCGGTAAGTTCTTCCGTTTAGACGAGAGGACTTTTTAGTAGTTCTGTGGAGTATTATTATTTATTGCATTTAAATAAGGCTCATGGCCTCTTCAATTTTACGTTCAAATATCTCTTCTGAGTTCTTTAGGATAAACATTTTTAATGGTTTTAAAAATTTAAGTATTGAAAACTTACTTTTTTTGTGCAGACGGGGGGTGAAGAAAATGGAGGTACAACGGCACAAGTTTATTTGGATGTAGAGTCCGCATCACACAGAGATATGGCGTTCCATTTGGCCGTTACGGGGAAGACATGGGCGGTGCTCAGAGAGTATTTTCCGGAGCTATTACCGCGGGTTGTGGTTAAAGGCACGGTTTTCGCCAGGATGAGTCCAGATCAGAAGCAACAACTGGTCCAAGAACTCCAACAACTTACGTATTCTGTTGGTAAGCAGTTTTTTTAATTGTCACGTATAGTAAGATGCCGCTTATTGTGATCACTGGTTATTAGAATCAACCGCTTTGTGGAATCAGATTTTAAAGAGCCGATTCAATGTGATAAAATCCGTAGCATTTTAACCGGTTGTTTGCATCACACTTTCGGATATTAGAATCAATTTCAAAAGAATCTTAACAGTACAGTAACGCAACTACAGTAGTGATTGCTACATGGACTTTGCATATTGACCAATGACATTGCTTTTACGTCGTTTTGACCAATCCTGTCATTTCCAGGCTACTATTACGCTTAAATCCCTTCTAAACTCCACAGTCAAGTAAATGAGCAAGTTATTCAATTGAATGACCGGTTCCTTTAATTGACTGGGAAATTTAGAAGGGATAAGTGTTGAAAACTCTACCTAAGCGTAGGAGTAGGCTTCAAAGGCGCAGTGGAGTTGTGGTTTAGACGTGTGGTTAGATAAAAACAGCGATGAACAAGAAAAAGAGTTGATTTAAATGTAAGAGAGAAGTCGCGGCTCATTGAATCTTATGACAAGTTAAATTTAAAAGGTTTGGCACAAAGGGAAGCGGTCGTTAAATTAGGAATTCCTCAATCGTCTCTATCGAAATTGTTGAAAAATCGTTACGAACAATAGTGGGTTTAGTGAATCTAGAAAAAGGAAACGTGTATGAAAGTGTCAAAAAAAGTAGACGAAGCTTTGTTTCTTTGGTTTAAACAATCCAGTAACCGATTTTCGGTTTTAGAATCGCCGCTTAATAGAATCAATATTTACTTTATAAACGTGATCACAATAAGCGGCATCTGCTGTATTAAATTATCCTTGATACCACCATTTAAACTGTTTGTAGGCATGTGTGGGGACGGAGCGAATGATTGCGGCGCGTTAAAAGCCGCCCATGCTGGAATTTCGTTATCCGAAACAGAAGCTTCGGTAGCTTCTCCTTTCACTTCGCGGGAACCGACCATTGCCTGCGTCCCCCAGCTGATTCGTCAAGGCCGGGCTGCTTTGGTGACCTCGTTTGGCATTTTCAAGTATATGGCCGCCTACTCGCTGACACAGTTCATATCGGTCATGATTCTGTACGACATTGGCACGAATCTGACCGATTTTGAGTTCCTCTACATTGACCTCTTCCTCATCACCATTTTCGCCTTTGTCATGGGCCGCAATGAACCTCACCCCGGCCCCTTAGTGCCCCAACCTCCTATGACGTCACTCGTCGCCCTGCCGCCCTTGCTTTCCTTGTTGCTCCAACTCATCCTGGTGGCCCTGGCCCAAGTAATCAGCCTCACCGCGCTGCAGAATCAGTCATGGTACGTTCCGTACAACACCACCGGCAAACACTTCTTGGAACCGCCCCTCGCCTGCCAGGAAAACTATGCCATCTTCTCTGCCTCCATGTTCCAGTACATTGTGCTAGCGGTGGCCTTCTCCAAAGGTTTTCCGTACAGAAAACCCTTATACACCAATCTCGTATTCCTCGGCTCCATCATTGTGATGACGGTGATATCAGCAGTGGTGGTTTTGACTCCACCCCCCTTCGCGGTTTCTCAGTTGGAGTTGGAAGTACCAGAGAGTATGGAATTCCGCGTAGTGCTGGTTGGGATAAGCGCAATTTACGCCGTGGTGGCCTTCTTTTGCGAGGCGTTCGTAACGGATCGGTGGCTCTTCCGTTTCCTGAACTCGACTTGGTACCTGAGCAAACGACCACCAAAAGACAAGTACTTGGAAGTGGAAAAGCAAATCGCGGCTTCCAATTGGCCTCCCTTAAATAATGAGCATCTAGCGGCGGAAGAACGCAATGTACGTTGGGAGAATGAAGGAGGGTTACTGACTGGAAGTATTACCTTGGATCCTGCCCAATTGGATGGGAAATAGAAACGAACCTTTTTTTCTATTTTTTTTTTAGACAAGTAAAATACATTAAATATTTAGCTTTTTAAGGATTAGGTTTACTAAAACTTGTTACTTTTATTGTAGGTGGAGGGAAATTGCACATAATTAAATAAGGATGGCTTGGGGAACGAGATACAGTGGGCAAGTGTAGCTGAAAAAGCCTTGGGCTATGCATATCCTACATCTTAGCGAAAGTGAAGACTTGACTTTTAATTGAAAAGGTTTTGTTCCTATAATCCGATTCCGGTACGGTATTTATTGGCGAGAGTCAAGTGAAAAACGCTAGAAATAGAGCTGGTGCTTTTTTACTTTCTTGTAACGAGGGTGTTACTTAACAAAGTTCAGGAAGCCCAAATCCAATCCTCACAAGATGTATGTATGTAGGCTTGGAGTACTGTACTTTGAAGAATACGCTAGTAATCTTAACCGGTGGTTTCTTATTTGGAAGCTTTTTTTTACTATCTTATCCCAAAGCGAGTTATAATTTGAAGTTATAATAACATTGAAATGGCTCTAGCAAAGAAGCCGAAGAAGATTCGAAGTTGGCGCTTGTTTACCTCAAGCCAATCCGGGTACAGCTCATCAAGGTCAAGAGAAGTAGTCCAACATGGACGCCGAATGTTTTGAAAAGCGGGACGGAATTTCCTGTCACTGGTGAACGGAAACACCCTCGTAATCTTTGTTTTGCATAATCAAATGTATCCGTGTAAACTATTTTGTAGACTGTTGACGTTGGTGAGTGAGTAACTGCTGCAGTTATTACAAATTGGCTTCCAAAATGGCTGAGAGTGATCAAGGCCTTGAGTGGCTGCATCAGCTTTTACACGATGTTCAACTGGAACAGTTTTTTGTACGAATCAGGGACGAATTACAAGTAATCTTTATTCCTATGGAAATTTGATATTTAATTGTCGGTAGGTTTAATTAACGGTTTTGTTATAGATGACACGTTTGTCACATTTCGACTACGTCACGACAGAAGACCTTGAAAAGATTGGAATGGCCAGGCCAGGAGCTAGAAGATTGTTGGACAGTGCTAAGAAATTACGAGGAACAGTTCGAAGAAAGCAATTACTCCAAAAAATCAGTTTAAGCAAGCCACAATTATCCAGCAAAAAAGAAAATGACTCGTTTAGCGTAGAACAAGGCCTAACCTGCTTAATTCGCGAATCGGTATAAGTCTGCTAAGCTTCTTTCACCATTAGTTATGTTAATTCTCTTAATTGCTGTAAATGTAGGATATTGTCGTAACTGGGAAACTGGGAGATGGCTCTTTTGGAGTAGTGCAGAAAGGAGAATGGACCACTTCCTCAGGTCAGATTCTGTCAGTGGCCGTCAAAGTGTTGAAACAAGATTCCTTAAATTTACCGGGCGTTTTTGAAGATTTTATTAAAGAAGTTCAATCCATGCACACCTTGAATCATCACAACCTTATCAGGTATATATATTTACCCAACAAAATTAAACGGTTTCATCAGCTCAAGATAATTGTTACGCTTAGATTGTACGGGGTGGTTTTGTCCCAACCGTTGATGATGATCACAGAATTAGCCCCACTGGGCAGTTTACTGGACTTCTTACGTAAAGAATGTGGTCACACTCCCATTACAGGTATAATTTTACTTGACCGTCTTCATATTCATGCTAATAGCTTTCTTTCTCGTCAGCTTTATGTGATTATGCTTTGCAAGTATCCAGTGGTATGGCTTATTTGGAATCTCGACGCTTTATCCATCGTGACTTGGCTTGTAGAAATGTGCTTTTGGCTTCTCGGAACAAAGTAAGTCGCTTTTTGTGGTTGCATTTATTTATTTTAGCTTTATTTATGGTTTTTTATTCCCTGGTGTCCTGTTTTAGGTGAAAATTGGTGATTTCGGTTTAATGTGTCAGTTACCTGATTTTGAAGATTGCTACGTCATGAGAGAACAAAAACGAGTACCCTTTCCATGGTGTGCTCCTGAGAGTCTGAAAGCTCGCCAGTTTAGCCACGCATCAGGTACATGTGTCGTAGGAAGATGTTTTTTTTTATCTCTTGACTTTGCAGCGTCCTTATCGAGACTATTCGTCTGTTCACTTTTTAACGCTTCCTATCTTTCAGATGCTTGGATGTTTGGAGTTACGTTATGGGAGATGTTTACCTTTGGCGGAGAGCCATGGCTTTCTTTAAACGGGCCAGAAATTCTTCAGCGGATCGACAAAAACGACGAGCGTTTGTCCCATCCTGACGCTTGCCCCAATCAGATTTACCAGCTCATGCTCCAGGTATAATAAAATTCATCCGAGTGTTTATTGAATTGGCTTCTATTTATTGTGTTTGAAACGCTGTTGTAGTGTTGGTCGAAGAACCCCAGCGACCGACCGACTTTTGCTGCCTTAAAAGCGTTTCTGTCTGAAACGATGCCACCCGTGTTGAGAGCCCTACGTAAATTTGAAGAAAGCAACAGACTGGCAGTGGAAGTGGACGATTTGTTGTTTGTTATTGAGGGACGGCCGGACCATTACTGGTGGAAAGCACAGAATGGACGCAGCTTCGAGATTGGCACCTTCCCAAGGAACATCGCGGATCCCATGCGAAGAAAAACAGGAGATGATATAAGCAAACCCTTACGCAATTCTTTCATCCACACCGGTGAGTCATTTTATTTTTAATAATTCAACACAACTCTTGAATTTCTGAAACGTAATCTAGGTCATGGGTCCCCTACGGGTCAATCATGGGGCAGTCCAGCTCTAATTGATGAAATGTATTTGCGGAATCCCTTGGAGCCGCCCGATATTTTGGGTTTCCCAGATCCCTGCTCGGAATCGGACACAAGAATCTCCAATCTGCGTCTTGGCAAACGTAAGAATTTCCAATATAGAACTAATATAACGTGCAATAATAATATAATGTAGTGCATAAATAATATAATAATATAATGGATATAAATAAAATAATAAAATAATATAATGGATATAAATAAAATAATAAAATAATATAATGGATATAAATAAGATAATAAAATGTTCGTTGTTAGGGCCCAGGCAGTTTAACTACGCAAAATTCACGAACGAACTTCAGGAGCAGAAAACCCCGCCTTCACGTCCACCTTTACCGCAGATTGGAAGACCCTGTGATTCCCCGATACTCATCGATCTCAACCCTCCTCCCTATCCCTCCCCACCACCGCCACCATATGGGGGGATGAACCGAGCCATCAACATCTTAGACGAGCCTGTTCCAAACGCAGAACCAGAAATGGAGTCCGTGTACGCCAATTACCCCACTTCGGATGTGGTGTCGACAACACCGCCCATGCCGTTGTACAGTGAAGTCCCTTGGGAGTCGTCGCAGTCTCAGGACACGTACTCAAATCTGCCTTTTCGCTACGCGACGACCTGTCCACCGGATTTCAGGGCGTCTAGGGACAGCCTCACACGCCTGCTGACGTCAGTGCCAGAGTCCCTGACCCCTTTCACGGTGTACAACTACCCTTTATCTACGCACAGCTTATACGACCACCCAGAAGGGGAGGAGCAGCCAGACGGGTTCAGACAGCACCACTATCGAGACCAAGAAGAGCACATTCCTTTGTCTGCCAATCCTTTCAATGATTCGCCCCCTGAAGCAGACCCCTTCGTCATTCCCGATTATTTGAATGAACCCGAATCTATGAGCAACGCGAACTTGAGTTCGCCACAGCCACCAGTGAAGGATACCCCGGCGGAACTACCCGAAGCTTTGCGCGCAAAACGGGATGAAGCGTTTGGATGGTTAAACGATGCATTGAATCAAATGACGGTAACGAAACGGAATGCGAACTTTCAGCATGAATTAGAAAAGATTGTAGCGAAACAAAATCCCCGTGATGCACACCTGAGTGATACTTTAATGACTGGCGACTCGAGTCCCAGCAAGAATTTCCATGTCAACACAGCCTCGGCATCGTCAACATCTTCGTCGTCGGGCTTTGAAGACGATTTTGTGGTTACAAACCAACCGAGTACCTATGCCAGTTCGAACCAAGCTTGTAACATTATATGGAACCCCATCACCGCCCCTTTCAATTCTTCGCCGCATGCCACGGCCCCCCAAATGGCCCATGTCCGTCCCTTTGTTGTTCACCAGACTGTACCTTCGCCGCCCCAGCCACAGGTATTTTATTTTTTTATTAATTCTTATTTATTAAGGATTCCGTATAGCTTAGCTCGGTATAGGCGGTTAGCATGTGGAATTTCGGAACAACTTTTGAGAAAACCAATGCGTAGAAACTTTGCCGGTAATTAGCTACCCATTTCTTTTTTTACTTTCTTACGCAAGGCTTTCGCAAAACAATAACAAACAAGAGTGTCATTTCTTTTTTTTTTTTTTTTTTTTTTTTTTTAAAGTCGTAGGTTTTCGCCTATTGTCGTGTCTTGTATTCTGGGGTTCTCTATCCATTCATACCGTTCAGTTTAATGATTCTTACCCATTATATAAATGTCTATAGTTTATTTTTCTGATCTAATTTAGAGTTGTATTATTTTTTACACCGTAGTTCAATTTTGAAGGATTTACAGACGCTTAATCGTCACTCTTGTTTTTATTTACAATTTCCAAAGGTATTAAAGCCTTCCAATGTCGTTGACGAGCTAAAACTGAAGGCAGGATGGGCATCAGAATCCGATTGTCACCAAGCATTGGCGTTGTACCAAGGCAATGCCCCGGCCGCTTTACAATATTTACAAATCGAGCGTCTCTACAGGTAAATATCTATTTTGGCATCTTTTCCTCCCTCACACGCCTTTGTGGTTGCGTCCTCGGGAGAGATGGGATGTGTCAATGCGGAAGAAAGGGAAGCTTTCGACAAGAAAACAACCCAAATGATCGGAGATGGGGGAGAGAATAACTTTACATAGCACGTGTCTGTTGTCTCTAATTTTATTTTTGGTTCTCTCTGTTTCTTTTCTTCTCTTCCCTCGCAGGCTCGGTCTGGCACCAAAGAATGCGTGTGAAGCCGCTTTGCATGAAACGCAGTGGGATATGGATGCGGCCGCCATGCGTTTATTGGAACGTGCTTGAATAGCTGCATTTTCTCCGTTGGGGAGGAACGAATTTCATCATGCCAACTTTAGATACTCGCTTTTCTGTCACACTTCACGCCTCTCGTCATCACAGCTACTTGCAAACTATTTGGCTCTACGCAAACCTAGAATCTCTCGTCGTGTTCCCTTCTTTATCATGTACTGGATGGAAGCCTCCGGAGAGGTCATTATATATTATACTGCCGCAATTTTTCGTGCGAAACTTAAAAAACTGAAGCATATGAAAACGCAAGTTATTTTCGTGGCGTAAACATCCGGGAAGTTTAGGTCGCCACTTTCTTAATCGCTTTCCCGAAGCTTGGATTTCCGATCAGGGCTTCTCTTGTTTGTCGGCGTATTGGACAAACAGATGGAACGTCATTTTGCAGGTGGACAACAAGACGATGATTATAACGCCGGCTAAAACAATAGCTTTGATAATATGGAACTCGTGTAGGCGCTGCATTTGCACTGTCCATTCGCTGTCGCCGTTTTCGTCGTCTAGAAACACTTCGTAATTGCCGGTGCAATTCTCAACACTGCTGTCATTTAAGCTCGTCACATTGTTGAAACTGTCCCAACACAAAATCCAGTCCAAAGTGCCATTTACCGCCTGGGTAGTCCGGTTAACTGGAGCCATTTCTATTTATTATTATTTTTTATTACTGTTTTAGTCAAATTAGTCTGGATTTTAGAATTCCTCGTCGACTTCTTCTTTCTACCAGTGAGTGATGACTGTGAAGAGGTCTTGGAGCAGAACGTGGAACTCCTCTGACCTGGAAAGTGGACGCCTGCGCAACAAATCTTAAACTTTAACGTATTTTGCATGTATTTCGTCTGCCTGACTGGTGAGTGTGAGATCAAAGACTAGCGTGTTTCTCCTCACGTTCCGGGGAGAGGGGGACGATAGTAAAATCAACAAGTATTAATAATCATAGTAATAAGGCCCAAACGTGAATCCCCCCCTTTTCTTGCTTCATGGCATCTGGGTTTCGTTGGCGAAAACGGTGCTTTCATCCAGATTGGCTTTGGTAAACCATTGGTTGGAGGACCAGGACAAGTAGTGACTTTCGTTGAAGTCGTAGGCTAAGCCTAAGGAGACAGCGAGGGGAGCTTCATCGTTTTTGTGGCAGCGTGAGTAGCGGTAACGCGGTCGTTTGTCGAATTCGCAGCCCGAGTTTTGAGCTCCTAACGGACTGAGGCAATTGGGAGTCAGGACGCATTGGAGCCAGGGTTTCATGACGTCCGTGTGGATGCGAGCTGTGTTGAAGAGCAGTAGTGGGCCGTCTTCTAGTGTAAGCATGGTAAGGAAGAAGAAATTTTCAGGTTCGGTATTGAAATAAGGAAACATTTTAGGGTGCGTTAGGGCAGTAGTGGGGTGCTCTGACGGCCAGGCTAGAACGTGGCTGGTGTTTTGGGCCTTTCGTTCCCAGTCCAAGACATCATTGCTGGTTAGCCGCAGCGTTAGAGGAAGCCATAAAGCAGCGCCGACTTTGTTTAAAGCATCCTTGTTAAGGCAGCAAGAAAGGAAGGTTAGTTTTGGATAGTTGTGAGTACCATAACAAACATCTTAACTACTTACTTGGATTAGGATGGGACGATAGGCTAGACTGTCAAACTCTGACACGTGTGGAGGAAATGTACTCCAATCTATGTCACATACGGAGCAGAGCGAAGTATTGCACTGCTCCTCGACCTTAAATACAAATTGCATTTAGTTTTAATAGAACAGTGAGATCTATATTACGATATGACGGTCATAGCTCCCTAATCCAATTGGGTAGAGGAAAACGTTGCGCCCAGGCAAGAACGTTAGGATGTTCTTGAGAAAAGCGGTGGTGTAAGCAACTTGGGCTGTGGTTACCTGTAAAAAAAAAGGTACTTGATTTAGCTATACGGCCGTTTGTATGCATGTATAACGGGGACTTTATATTTACAGCGGATACGATGATGGGGGATGTGACGTTAGTCCATGTGTGCGAAGGGTACAGTATAAGACTGGTGGAAAAGCCTAGTGACTCGAACATTTCTTTGTTATCTTCAAATTTGGGTCTTTTCTCCTCTTTGACCATAAGGTTTTGCTGTCACATAGAAGAGGGAGTTAAAAGTTGTAGTGATCTGGAGACGGTTAGAGTGCTGCTTTACCTTGAGAGCCTTGAGATTGGTAATTTGTTTGTGGGTTTCTGTAACAAGTGTATGAATTGACGCGGGTTCATTGTATTCTACTACAATACAGATTACCATCAGACCAGCCAAAAAACCCATTGTTAAGGCCATCATGGATCTTGTGCGCATTTTAAGGATGGCAAAGCAAATTTGTCGAGATAAAGCCGACATTAGAATTATACCTAAATACTTGCTCAACGGTCCTAACTAAAGTGTTGTTTGCATTTTTTGTTTACTATGGCCAGTGTTGCCAGGTTTCTTAAATTAGCTCGCAAAAAGCGCTCCTAAAGTCGCCAAAACACTTGTTTATAGTGTCTTCAAGACATAACTATTGGACGTGACTGGCAGTTAAGTTTACGGTTCATATCATAGCGACCATAGGTTGTCATTGAAAAAATGTATTGTATTTGTGAGCTTATAATAAAAATAATTTAAAGCAAATAAATGGCCTTGTATTTATTTTTTAACGATTTTGACTCGTTAACCAAAATTAAGTAAGGATGTTTATTGCATTTTAAATACATACAAAGAAATACGACATAGTGAAAACCTCTAGAGAATATATGGTATGGCTATAGACGAACCGTATAATCTTTATCACTCGAAAAAAGATGGATGCTACCCACATACACCATAATCAGCTTGCTACACCGTTTGGTTATATAGAAGTTTCAACATGTATTTCATATATATGCGTATGACCGAGGGGATAACATGCAGACGTGGGGAACGAAAGGTCCTAGGATCGAAACTCGGTCGAGGCACTTTATTTCGTCAAAAAAACGAAATATCACTTGGCTCCCTTTCTCTGTACCTTATACCTTCCCGGCAAGGTTCATATACCTATATTCGAAATTGTGAAGCTTCGGCATCACGAGCGTGAATATCGGGGATAGGAAACCGAGTAGGGCAATTGGGAACAGGGAAAGGGGCGAGGCTCTCAATTTTTGACGACTTTTGAAGGGGACCCCTTGATAGAGCATTATTCCTTATGGAGAAAAGCCCAGAAAACGCTTTCCCAGCTTGAAAAGGAGCCACGCCCCTGTTTGGCCCAATCCACCAATAGGATTCGTCCTTTTCTAGAGGACGCACCCCTTTTAGCGGATATTTTGAAAAATCACGCAAGAATTTCCCAAATTTTCGGTTTTATTAAAAAATTATAAAACGTACAACAAAAAGGACGTTTTTGGAAACTAGATTTTACGGGGAATCTTTTGGCTACAACCATGGTCGTACCCAGAATTTTGGATGGGGGGGGGGTAATATGTGGATACCGTTAAAAATTCGGGGGGGGGGGCTTAAACCCCCCAACCCCCCTGGGTACGGGCCTGGGTACAACAAATAATCAAATAAGGGATTCCAGGGTGGGGAAGCAAAATGTCTAATTTGCAAAATTGTACAATCGAATTTTTGGAGTTAAGAAAAGACAGAACAAACATTAAAACATATTTCGACAACTGAGCGCTAGTGTATTTTTTGGGAAGGACACATTTTACAAGAAAGAAAAAATTTGGAAAACAAGCGTTACAATTCCACTAGATTCTCAAAACTTGTAAAAATAATACACATAGTCAAACTCAAAAGCTGCTATGCTGAACACCGGGACCCTTCTAATTTGCCAATCTTGCCTTGAAGTATACAACAGCCACAGTTGGGATAGGGTTAAAACTTGAAATGTAAACACAAAATTTAAATAATTTACCTTTAAATTTCTTAAATAATTGACGAAAGGTTAGCTTGAAGCCTGACTTGCAGAAACTACATATAACCATATTCACGATTATAACTGATTCACGGCCAGAAGATCCATTGTTATGTGAAAGCAGCAAGGAATCTTATTAGGGTCGTTTAATGGTCTTTCCTTTCTTTATTCCCAACCAGAAAGAAACGAACGTTAAACAACACCTAAGGAAAATAATTAGGTCTGAAATTCCTTTAAGCACATGGCAGAATTACCAAGAGATCGATGCAGTCACAGATTTGGCACAAGTTCTTCCAGCGTTAAAACTGCAGAATCCAGTAAGTATAATCTTGACCGCGGTATGAATTTTGACAGTAGACACAAGAACAACTTGACAGAAGAACTTGTGAGGTTGGATTTCTTTCCGAAACAAAATGGCTGCTGGCTTGATCTATTCCGTCGTCTACGCAAAGTGGTGGCAAGCACAGTATAGAGGGTATAATGTATAATGGCAATATTAATATAATGTATAAATAAAGTATAATAATGTATAATAATGTATAAACAAAGTATAATGGCAATATTAGCAACGGGCAACGTGATTGGGCACTGCGTTTTGTAGTTTATTTATACCGTGACTCGAGAAAAGTCACGGTATAAAAAAACTTCAAATTGAAACTTCAAAGAAAACTCAACAATTCAAACTGCATGTAAATCTGCTTCTTACTGTCCTTTGGAGTGATCTTGAAAATGGCAGCGAAATCTTGTGATCGATCTTCGACTGACTTCAAAATAGGCTTCTATTTACTTGTCTGAAAGAGAAATAGTAATATTAAAAACTTACAAATGTAAATTTAAAGTGTTACTACCATCACCCCGAAGGTCCCCAAGACCTTTAAACTAAAATTAGCTTCATTAGGGGATGTTAGGACGTTAGGACCTCTTGGCACAGGACTGCGTGTTTCTCTTCACCTTCATTTCGCCACCGAAAACTGGAAGAGAAGAGAAAATATGTCAGTATACATGAAATCAATTCGTTAACACATGTTTAAACCTTAAAAATAAGTGTAAAGGACCACAAACACATCCGGAGATCCGGAGAGGAAAGCACCTCAAAGCGAATGTAAAAACAGAGAACGTATGAAAAGCCACTTCACTTTCGAGACGGATAAAACGTGTCCAGATTCGCGTTTGTAGGCTTCCGGTGACAAAAAACAAACAAACGAAGAAAAACAAGTTGCACACGTTTGAGACGTTGGCCAAGTCTACCTTACTTCTTCCTTTTCTCACTTCGGGACATCGTATGAACGTCGCTACACCCAATTGTCCTACCCCTCCACCTTTCGCTACCTCCCACCCACTTTAATCGGTCACCGTTACCAAAGGCTTGCTGCAACGAATCGTAAAGTAGAAAATAAGTTAGTCGGAAATTTATACAAATTAGCAAAAAAGACTTTGTCCGCCCAGGAAGTTAAAAGTTGCGGCAAAAGACCTAATCGGCCAACAACACCGTAACTCCTGGATAACCTGTTCGTTCTGGTTCTCCTGAATCCCACAGAAGGTTAAAGTAGCTACCTCCAAGTAGCCATGTATAAGCTTAGCAGATTAAAGTTGCAAACCTTGTCGACTGCAAAGGATGATGAAAGGCACGGATGAAGTAGACTGCACACTTAACACCAACACTTAACTGGCAGCCTTTGCCAAACACCACACAACACTTTAAACGCGCTCTTGAATTGCTTCGAGCTTTTCGAATATAACACTTAATCCGATCGGCAACGTTTAACTCACTGTGTTATAAAGCTTGACTACTAGCTTATAAGAAAAGCACGTCTGCACTTACGGCTTGCTTGGAAGCAACTGGCGTTTAGGGGTGCTTCAGGGTGCACATCCGTTCAGCGGCAACAAACTTGTGAATTCGTTCTCTTGAACTTGTCCGGACACGTTTTGGTGTTCAAACAAAATATGCTAATTTCACGATTTTAATATACAAATTTTCAAGGAGGTTACATGAGTGTTTTTCTGTTTCAATCAACTTGACTAGACATGGCAATAAGTTATTAGATTAAATATAAAAATTCATAAACCGGTGCTTGCAATTTTATGGATTTCCTTATAAAAGAGGAGTAAATATCTTATTATGATTAGGAGAACGTGAGATAAAGAAAGAAGATTTCACGAAAACTGTTTGAATTGAACTAATTGCAATATGAAGGAGATTGAAGGTGAATAACTTGGAAACATTCACAGGAGAATTATTAACAAAGCGAAAAACAAGCAAAAAGTACTATGATATTGTTTACTTCTAACTACCAAATGCAAGGTTAAGTGCGTTGCTTTTCATAACAGTTAACTACTCAGTTTAAGTTTAATCTTCGTTGGCTGAGAAAACGGATGTTTATTGGGATTGAGTGAGAGCAATTGGGAAATTTAAAGTTATGTTGGTATGTAGTGGATTCAACATCTTCCTGGTTCCTACTGTAGACCTGCCTCCAAGAGCTGATTCGCTACGCTTAGCGCTTCATTTCTTTCACCTGTGTTACATCGGTTACCTTTAGGAATAGTTATAGTCAGTTCTAAATGCTGCCAACTGTCGCTGTAAGTCATGATTTTTAGTTGGTGGAATTGACCCATCGACTTTTTAACCCCGATTTTACCTTCTCTTCCGTGAAGAAACAGCTGTTTTTAATTCTAAAAAAAGAGACAATGAACTTGCCAAACAAATCTCCACCACTAATCGCCATAGAATTCTCGCCAATTCATGTTTCCAAGTCGCCACATTTGGCGGGAAATCGCCAAACCTACAAATACTGCTAGTGCCCCTTCAGTATTATGCGTGCAAGGGAAGGTACTTTTGTGTCGGGGGGAGGGGGGTTTTGAACAAATACTCGTGAAGTTCAGTTGGAATTATGCCCATGCGTCTTGATCTTTTTCGGAACAATCTGCCGAAATCCGGCAATACATTTTAAACGGTACTTTTGATCAAATGACTAAAAATTTCCAAGTCAGAATATATACGTTTTTTTAATTGATTTGTATAACACTCGTGTAAGCCAATTAAGAAATATTATTTTATATCGCATGGCTTGGGAATAGTTTTATTTCAATTAAATTACATGTTTTACTTTAAACTTTCCCTTGGTTCTTGGTCCTTGTTTATTTCACTTGATTCTTATGAAAGCTTATGCAAATCAATACAAGTTTTATTGGAAAGATGGGAATTTGTTCTCATATGCAAATTATACGAGCGGATCTTTGGCTAAAAGAAAGGCCAGTTAACAACCAAAATCTCTCCGAAGTTTTGCTTGCCCATAATGTTGTGAGATCTGTATCTACAGTGTGTCTCTACGATAAGTGTGTACGCATTGAAGTAGTACATGTATGTACTAAGGAAGACGTTAGTGTAAGAAAAAAATATTTGTGATCTCCAAAGGTACGATAACAAAAAATTCAATAATCACATGTTTGCTATATATATATGCCTACCAATTCTTTACAAAATAATGAAATTTGAAGGCCTTTCTTACGCTTACTTTGGAGCTAAACCAAAACTTTATGCAGATTCACAAGGCTACGACAATGGGGCATCTTTTACGTATCTGATATGTATTTTCAGCTTAATTAATGAAGTGGAACTAAATTAATCTGCTTAAAAATAGCGACCGAAATATTGGGTACTGAAAAATATAATCAAATGTAAGCATAGGCATATTGAAGATCTCACATTGAGGAATCACTATGTTCGGGAAGTCATTATAGTTTTCCGTGGTTTTTAAGTAAAATAGGTTTCAGTTTTTATTGGTTCTAGAAGAAAAATAAATTATCCTATTGTTAGGCCATTTCGTTCCTAATAGAAGTAAAAATGACAAAAACTAATTTCAGGAATAAAAAATGCGAAAATTAAATTGAAACGTACGTTACGTATCAATATACTTAATATATGCAAGATTAAAATATTAAGTCATAGAATGTAAACAAGTCTTTCCGGCCGGGGTTATCAAACCTAATGAATTTCGAGTAAAACAAGTTTCTCTCAATCGTTCTTTCTTCTATTTTGAAAGTAAAAGTCAACAATTTCCGATTCGGACTCATTCCTGTTTTTCTTGATTTTCTACGAAAAAAGTACCGTGCTCTAGTCGAACAGTAATTTTCGAGGTTTGAAATCCACTTTAAATCCCATGAAGAGTATTAGCAAACAAAATACTGACGAGACTAGCAAGAACATAAAGTAAAAATTGTGTTCCTATATAAAACTACGTTACTGCTGTGATAAAACCTTTACATTTTAATGACATGGGATACAATTTTCAATTGTTTAATTACTCACTCAGGAATGCGACTTATTAGTCAATTCGAAAATTGCAGAAAAAAAATTACTGACAGGAAAAATGGGAACTGAAATAAAGAAAAATTACGAACTTTATCCGTGTAGTCGCAGTATTGGGTGGGTTAGTCTCATAATCATACTTCCGACGTAATACGCATTCAGTAAAAAAGTAGATTTCCCCAAATCTAGTTCGTCCATCCTCGGGGATAGGACAGAGGGGACCTGAACGCACAATTGAACTTTCACTTTCGCTCTTTCCTCTCAAACTTTTCGCCGCAGGGTCTGTTCCAACCAAGAATACAAGGACACATAGGGACGGGCTTCACGGATTGAAAATCGCCTGCCTTCATTCCTCGTAGGCATACCCATATCCAAATGAGCGGCAATCTTTATGCCATTACAAAAAGGTAGGAGAAAGTTTGCTTTACAAGCAGAAGTCGACCGCCCAACCAAACAAAAACTCGCTCTCACTCCAACTTCCCACGTCGTATATCTAAAGAAAAGGTAGAAACCAATTCTAATTAAGTCACAAAATAACAGGTAACCTTCTAAAATTCTGTAAAAAAACCCTTGCAATCTCGAAGAATCCAATGGAAGCAATCTTCGATCCTCGTCCAAATAGAAGGTGTATCCTTGAAACGTAGCTCGTGAAGACAGTACAAGGCGTGCCATATGCGCTAAGATTGTGTTAACGTCCAAGTTCCAGTGTAGAAATGAAATCAAAATCAACGGAAGGAAGGTCACTCTTCTTGGAAATTGGACCATGGCTAAGGTAGGTCCTCACAACCCAAACCAACCACTCTGGATCACCGCAACAGGAAGGGAGACGACAGCATAACTTTCGCTTATAGGTCAAGAACGACTTCTTGCTTCATCTTTACTCTTCCCTTTAAGTGGACATCTGGAAACCAGCTAAAAAACCACGAAACTAAGGCACATGGGTTGTATAAGTCCTTCAAATTCGTACACTAATTCCATTCTAAAATACTGTCCATAAAAAAGGAGAAAGTATCACACCTTATTTATTTACAAATTTTGTTTCCTTTTATTTTCTTTATACCGTATCTACCAGAGGCTCTTTTTCTCCTGCGAACGTAACCATAATTCCATCATGGGGTCCTTAAGGTTTTTAGATGAGACTATGTATTACCTACAAAAACAAAGAAAAGTTAATATAATTTATTTTTAAAACACAAAGGAAATTGAAGTTTGCTTTCCGGATCAGGTTCTTCCGGTTTGACTTGGAAATGCAGGAAATGGCAGAGGAGATATTTTTTTCTTAGAGATTGCAACAGAGCAAAACAAGTAGTTTGATGGTCATTTGGTTGGACGGAACTCATACTGATGGTCTGATACAGCAAAAAGAAGCACGATAAAAAAGAGAGTGAACTAAAAAGAGCTTCAGTGCAGTTCCCCTCAAGGCTTTTTTAGCTTGAAATCGAGCGACTGGTTCCCCAAACGTGCTGGGCGTGGTGCCTATATAAGCACTGAACGGAGCTAGACGATGTGCTCATACCAGATCCAGAACAAAGGTGTGCAACATAGCAAGGAACTTGAGGTGCCTATTACTCCAACTTGTACCAACTACCAAGAGATACGAACGCTTCTCAAGTGCCTTGCGGAACTTCAAAACATAGCATGATACCCAAAACACTCGTAAGTCCACCTCCCTCTTTAAAAAATACTACTACGAATTTATGTGCAACATTCTAAAAATTAAACCTACATTAATTAGTCGTGCATTAGTATCAATTTTTAAGCTTAAACTTAAAAAAATTATATATTTTAAGTTTTTACAAGCCCAAGTAATTTGACTAAATTTATTTCATTGAACTAGTATAGTTATTTTAAAAGACATAATTAGCTAGGGAAAAGTAAAGAAATTACTTCGTATTACAGGTGATCCTGCTGGTAGCAGCAGCGGTAGTGGACCTCACTTTAGGCCAGCAACGGCCAGCAACTCGTTCCAGGGTAGTCCCAGCAATTCCGCGTGGCCGATCGCGTACATTAACTACCACTACTACCACCACCACGACTCCTCTACCTTCTACCCAAGCAGAAGAAGAATTTGAAGAAGTTATCGAGGAGGAAATCGTCTTGGAAGAGGAACCCATTGTTATCCCAGTACCCTCTGTAACTGCGCCTCCTCTACGCAGAACCACCATCCCACGCGTGACAGCGGCCGCAGCAACTACACCTGCTCGCCGACCCACTACCAACGCTCGTACCACGGCTACCCAGCAACGAGTCACTCCTGCTCCCACCACTACCCGCGCCCGTCCCGTAGCTACCTCGAATGCGGATAGCCTTGATGAGGAAGAAGAAACCAAGAGTGGAAACGTGGTTGGCACCATCCGTCGTTACAACACTTTGAACGCTGACGGTTCTTTCACTTTCGGTTATGAAAACGACGACGGATCCTTCAAAGAGGAAACTCGTGGCGTAGACTGCGTCGTGCGCGGCAAATACGGTTACATCGACCCCGAAGGCGTTCGTCGTGAGTTCACCTACGTGTCTGGCAACCCTTGTGACCCCAACCGCAACAACAATGACGAAGAAGAAAACCAAGAAGACAACCGTCCTTTGAACATCCCCGCTCGCCGACCAGTCAATACCAACACCCCTGCTCGCCGACCAGTACCGGCCCAAGCTAGCAGCTTCGAAGAAGACGAGGCGACCATTCTCCAACAATTCAACGTCAACCCAGCCCCCCAACGCACCAACCCTCCTACCCGTAAAGTCGTAACGAAGACCCGCGTTCAGAATACCAACACTGGAACTCACGCCCAACAACAACAGCAGCAACAACAACTGCCCCAAGAAGAAGTGTTCTTTGGCAGCGCTACCCCTTCCCCTAACCGACTGAATACCCCTCCCCGCGCCGCCGTCGCCCAAACCACGCCAGCAACCCCTTCCCAACGATTTAACTTCGATGATGAAGTCGCTCGCTTTGGCTCCAACAATCAGAACTCCCAACAACGACCCGCTAGCCGCCCGGTCTCTCGTCCGGTTTTCGTCGACGATGACGACAGCGAGGATGAGCGACCATCGCGTCCGCGGACAGGGACTCGTACTTTTACCAGCGAGCTCACCTTCGACCGCAACACCAACCAATTCCAAAGCAATTTACTCCAACGCATTCCCGATCAAGATGATATCTCTATCCGGGAAACCCTCATCGGCTTCGTTCCCAGTTCCTCCACCACAACTACCACCACCGCCCGCACCCCAGTGGCCACCCCAACACAACGCCCTGTGCCTCAAGTTTCGGCCACAGCTAGTACTGCTGCGCGTGTTCGCCCCACTACACCTCGCACTACCATCAGCGAGCCCGAAATCAACTTCAACTCCTTCGGACCACCCGCCCAACAAGTCCAGGATCAACTACAGCGTCAACGCGATCAACAGCAGCAGCAAAACTTCCTTAGACAACAACAGCAAAGCCAAACCTTCTTCCACAATCAACCCCAACCCCAACAGCAACAGCAACAACCTGCTTTTCCTTCCCAACAGTTCGCCCAGAACAACCCGTTCCCTGTCCAAGACCACCGATTCGCCCAACAACAGCAGCAACTTCCGAACTTCGGTAACAATCCATTCGCCCCACAGCAAGCGCAGGCATTCAACAATCCCTCGGCATTTGGGCCATCATCATCTCAACAACAGGCGAACTTTTTCGCTAACCAGCAGTTTCCACAGCAGCAGCAACAGCGGATCGCACCAAGTTCGCTCCCAGCTCTGGCCCCATTCAGGGCGGAAAGCGCCCCGATTAGGCCGTCGCAGCCTCGGCCAGTCGTCGATGGCAATGCTTTCGCTACTGGCCAGATCGATGCATTTTTGAGCGGTTAAGAAAGAAAAAGAAACCAACCGAAAATCAGCTAAGAAAAATTTACAAAAAATGTGAATCAGATACCCCGTATATGATTCTTTGCCCATTTTAGGTCAAATCGTGTAATGAACTGTCATTATGTAAATTTTCTGTTCAAAGAGAAAGTGTTCGCTTTTAATATAAAAAGTTTTGCATAACCCGTTCGTCTCCTTATTCCAATGTTGTTTCGTAAACCGAACTTCTGGGGAAATTGTCCAAAAAACTGGTTCAAAACGAGGAACAAAGGAAAGCATATAAGTGAAACGGCCTTCCACTTTCACTTTCTCTCAAATTTATTCGGCCACTGTTGTGTACAGTAAATGCTGCAAGTGCACGCTTAGGCAAATTTAGGTCAGTTTCATTGTTTTGTGTCTGCGTAAGGAGTCCATAAAACAAAAAACAAACATAGTACGAAACATTTTCTTTTGTCTTGGAGCTGGAAGTCATTTGCTTTCCGTGCGACTGCGCATGTCAGACGGTCGTAAACGGTAAACCAAAATGCTGAAAAGTTTAAGCGTGAATGAGCCCCAATTTGGAAACCTGCTCCCGCTCCGCGTCCCCTTTAACACAAAAAAGGAAACTTTCCCTTTCAGGATTACTAGAGCACGTCTGCAAATTAACCCAGTACGCCGTATTCCAAATTCCATAAACGGAGTAAAATCCACCATTAAAAACTGCACGGCGTAAACCTTTGAGCTAATTCCTCTTAAAGTCAACTCTAAGAAACAACCATTAGCTCAACTTTCTGCCCCAATAAGGAACCGCTGTAGGTGTCGTTGCTGCGCTTATTTGTTGTGCTATTTTCATGTTTCAAGAAAGGATTTTGTGTAGTTGAATGCAATACTAATGTGATGAATTCCCTTGGTAAGCACCCAATTTCTTTACAATGAGGAGAATCAAGATTGGGAACTATGATAGAAGTCGACCTTTCTTAGACAGCATCTTTTGAAAGTTCCCAGAGCAAATTAGATTGCCCTATGGTAATACCGTAGAAAGGATTGGAAGCCATTTTCATAAAAGGTCCTCACACAAATAAAGAGGAACGAAAACCTCGCCCATGATTATATATTCCAAGTCAAGAAGATCTCGGATGGGTTCCAAAAAAACTCGCCATCCTTCAACGCTAGGGACAGGATGACCATGAGGTTAAAAAACACTTGTTTCTTCCCCTTGCAAAAGTAACCATTCCAACTTCCCAAGGTCCCCAACTTTGTTACAGTTTCCTCCCTTTCTTGATATAGTATACCTATATTTCAAGGTAAGAACCCAAGAACTCTACAAGATTGGGAAACGGCTTTGACATTGACCCCGTTCTCCATCCAAGAAGAACGGATGGGTGTACGGGTAGTCCACTTCCGCCACACCCGAGCTTCCAATAAACCCCACAACTACAAATAAGAAATAAAAAAAGTCTTCGATACCGTTTCCTAAGCATGAAAGAACCTTTTCAAGATCATCACGACTGAAGGAATACGGAAATAAACGTGATTTTAAAAGTGTCAGGAAATCAGGGGGGGTCGCCCAAGCAAAACCACAAAGAGACCAAAGCAATGAGCCAAGAAGTATAACTCCGAGAAGGGAACTCGGAAATGACCACGCCCTGAGCTTGACATACACATGCATATAGGCGGCTACGTGAAATTTGGGAAGTTGGCTTCTTAAGGTCAATTGCTCTCCAGAGGACTCGATTCCGGAAGGCATCTAGTTTAAGGAAACTGGAAACTCATGTCGCACTCCCTGGCTTAGTATAAAACCTGCCGGATCTCTAGACATCAACATCATCCAAGTACCAGCACTCATCCTAGCAACATTATCCATCCAGTGATAATCAGTTCTTCCGAATCATGTATACCAAGACTGTAAGTAACTGTCTTAAATATTCTTTAAATTAAACCTACTCATACTAGTCTCTTTAAAAACTATCCATCAAACATTGACTTTCAACAAAGTTATATCAAAACTCCTTAATAATGTTTCAATCCCAAAATTTATTTTTCCAGATCGTCTTTTTAGCCTTTGTGGCTCTTGCCGCAGCTCAAGGAAAGAAATCCCAAGAAACCTCTACTCCTGTCCCGATTTTGAAACAAATTAGCAAAGTCAACGACGACGGCTCTTACACTTATGGGTAAATAGTTTATTACTCTTATTACTGTATTAACAAGAGAAATATTTGATAAAAAAAACTCTTAATTATTTAGCTACGAATCGGCTGATGGTACCTTCAAGGTAGAAACACGTGATAAGAACGGTAGTGTCAAGGGCAAATACGGATACGTGGACGACCAAGGTGAACTCAAAGTAGTGGAATATTCCGCTGGCGATACTGGTAAGTTTTTCAGTTCCTGGCAACTGATATAAATATACAAGAGTCGAATTATAAGTTCTTACGAATACTTTTCTTATCGACAGGTTTCACCGCTACTGGCGATCATTTGCCCGAGCCAGTCCCCGAAGTTCCCGCCCCAAGACCGGTTGCTCCTCAACGCGCTCAACCGGCGCAGAACTTTGCTCCTCAACGTGCTCAACCCGCGCAGAACTTTGCTCCTCAACAGCAACAATTCCAACCGCAGCCTCAGCGCAACCAGCAATTCCAGCAACAGCCCCAACAGTTCCCTCAACAACAACAGCAACAATTCTTTCCCCAACAAACACCCCAGAACAACTTCAACAACTTCAACAATGTACCCCAGAACATACCGTCCAACAACTTTAACGGCTTCCCCGCCGGCACAGGCTTTCACAGCGGCTCGCAGCAACAAGTTCCTCAAAACTTCAACAATAATAATGGCAACAATGGAGCTGCCAATCGTAATCGCGGCTTTAGCTTCAGCTTCGATGCACCAATAGTATCGGCACCTGCTCCCCAACAATTCAACGGCTTCCAGCAACCCCAGCCATTCAACAATTTCCCCCAACAATTCAACAACCAATTTTAGATTCATCTACGCTCACTGTACAGATATTGTCTTAAAATGAAGAAAATGTCACGATGTCACTGAATAAAAAAATTTCAAAATTTGTCTAAAAAAAAAACTTTACAATTTTTTTACTGGTCCCGCTCACAATATTCCAATTAGAATCATAAGAAAGTAATATCATTTCTTGCTCTAAAATTTCTACGCACTTCCGAAAATTATTCCAGAGACATCCATTTCATTACTCTCAAAATGCCAAAAGAAGTAAAAGAAAAAAAATATATTTACATAGTTCAATAGCTAATCAGAAAGTGCTCCGCGTTTGATCCAAGTATACAGAGGTATCTGGACTTCTGTCAAAGGGATAGGCTAAGAATAGTAATTTTGTCAAGATTCACAATTGGAAAAAGATTAAAATACGTCTTACCCTTACCTTCGAATTCCTCAGTTCCTGCCAATGCCTGAAGATTGAAACGGATTGTCTGGACCATCAGCTCATCAGCATTTCTTTAAAAGATACACCAAAAGAATTCATTTTAATTATTTATACATAACAGAGATTTGTACGTTACATTTATTCATTTCGAAAGGAACAAAAATTATATAAAGCTCAATTTTACGTATTTGTCTCATAATCTCGTACATAAGAGACCAAATACAGAAAAAATCGTTACAAAATTAAATCAGCAGTTTAAGCATTGGTAACAGTCCCTGCTCCATTGGAATCCTTCTAACACTCGAAATCACAGATCTAAAAATCTATTCTTTAGTTTCAATGTAATAATTGTTTTTAAATCGAAGAACTAACCCAATTAATTCTAAAATTCTGAACGACAGAACACTATGAAGCACAACATGAATTACTGAGGCCCTGAGGGCAATATCAACACCAAACGACACCTGTTGTGCGACCCCAGAAACTCGTGCCTTGTTTTCAACTGGCCAAGACTAATAAAACTGCAATTCTAATATATTGTTGTGACGAAATGTATTTGATATACAATGATTTGTTGACGTAAAGTAAATACGGCATTAAATTAATATCCAAGTCCCCCAAAACAGGATTTCTCTGCGCTTTCACTTTCCTTTTTCGCTTTTGTTTTTACTGGAAACGGATGACTCCTCCTTGGGCGAAGTGACCATTGGAGATCAACTGAGGTTGTTGGACCAGTCGGAGGCCATTCAAGTTGCTATCAAAATTCAGGATTTGACCGTCTTGCACCTGGAAAGCTCCATTTTGGACAGATACAAACTGACCGTCTTGGTTAAGCGTGAACAAACGAGTCGGATCATGGACGATAGGTTGCTCGGCGATCAATTGCACGGGGTGCTGGGGCAGGAGAGCAGAGTGATGGTGCTGAGCCAACAAGATATGTTGTTGGCTATCGGGAATACCATCTTCGTTGAGGTCTACAGAGTTGAAATCTTGGTCTTGCAAGAATTGCTCCAATGGAGAAATACCGGATTCACGGATGAGCTGAGGAGCAACGGGTACTGACAATGGAGCAGCATGTACATGGACAACGGGAGCTACTTGCAATGGAGCAGCTGGTACACGGGCAACGGGAGCACGAGCAGCCGGTGCTTCCAGGCGGACTCGAGCCGGGGCGGCCTTTACGGGAGCTTCGACGACCTTGACTACATCCTCAACTAATGGCAGGGAACGAGCAGAAGACACGGCATCATAAGGCCGGCCAGAACGACCAGTACGACCATCAGGAATGCCGTCTTCGTCAGCATCTACGCTGTTGTATTCGCCGTCGAGTACGCGTTGCGCAGCCGCATCTTCGGGGGTTCTTTGACTCTTGACAACCGTGATCGGCACGTCGGGAACAGGCAGATGCTCAGCACTGGGAATGAAGCCGGTACCGGTACCAGCAGTGTACTCCACGACGCGAGGGATGCCGTCCGCGTCGATGTAACCGTACTTACCTGAAACATAACCGGATCGGTCACGGGTCTCGACTTTGAAGGATCCATCGGCTCCTTCGTAACCATACACGTAACTGCCATCTTCGTTCACCACACTCTTTTTCTTCAAAATTTCCACGATAGGCTTAATAGTGGTCGGATCCTCTACTGGGGCCGCAACAGCCACCGCTAACACGGTGGCGGCAACAAAGGCTACAATCTAAAATTTCGAAAAATTCCCCGAAACCATTCAAAATTAATTTCTCACCCAAAAATCGAATTCGATGAAGAAATTTCGGAGATTTTTTAATAAAGTAAAGGATTTACGTGGTAGAAATTCATGCTTAAGCCTGGTAGCAGCTCGTAAAATAATATTTGCACTCCGTTCAGCCCAAAACAGGTCTACTCAGGGAATGAAGTCAAGCTGGACTGGTACCTTGTCTTGCCCCACCGCTCCAGTTTATATACAAGACGCCCTTCCAAGCTGCTCATTTCAGTTTAAGGGCATCTCACCTAACCAGGTGACGGGCGCACCTTGACTTTCGGAAATCATTTACTATGGGCTGTGGAGAGGAATGCCAAAGCTTAGTCGCTTTTGGTCAACTTTCATGTGAAGATAAAAACCCTCGGGTACAACTATCAACAAACCGCCCGAAACATGGCCTTCTCCCTTTACCACGTTCAAAGACGCAATACTCACATGAGAGAACACTGTTAACCTTGGGAGAAATTGCACTTTTCGCTCAAGATGATTTTCCTGGGAAAGGAGTGTGTTTCTACCCAATTTCCGAGTTATTACGTCCCATTTGCAGCTCGAGGAACGCAAGGCTCTCATATAAACGTGTAAGCTGAGGCGTAACGAGCGGAACTAAATGATCGTTCCCTACACTCGAACATGTAACGTTAATAGTTTCTTTTTCCTCCTTTCTGCGTTTTCTTTGCGTTGGTGTTCTTGGACCGCGATTTCATCAGACAGAATAAAAAGGCCAGGGTAATGCATACCTCACTCAATGGAGAAAACTTGAAATCAGACACTGGGACAGCGAATGAAATGCTACGTATAACGAAAGGGAAAACCGGTGTGGATGTAATGCAAGTGCCCCGGAATTGGGTCAGTCTGAGGAGAGTGACCTTGCATTGAAATAGCGTTAGAGAAAAAGGACTCAAAAGAAAGCAGTTTATATTTTTCACTTCGGGGATTTTGCCCCGGGAGAAAACCGGTTACATGAACCTGTAAAAAAAATCCGCGCTTATTTAGTTTAGCCTTCTAAAAATCTTCCAAAGAAAAGGTTTTTCCGTTGCATTCACTTTTAGAATACAAAATGAAAGAAATGACTACTAATTCAGTTTAATCCTGTTTAAATTCCTACCAATCCGGTCTACATAAATAAAAATAAAACCGCGAGCAATTTTAACAAACAATATGTCGCGGATTACAAAAATTTTCATGGGAGAAAAATGAAAATAACGCGAGTGTTTATAAATAGAAGAGGAAAATCTTATCCATAAACATAGGCTATGGAATGTATGGAAAACTTTAAGCTACTTTCTGTCAGACGGGTTGAGACTAGTTTAACACAACTCGACTAGAAAATTCGTCCAACGAATGTTTACTTTTAAAAGTCTATGAATGAAATCAGAATAACTAAACTAAGGTGGAGCACCCAGAAAACTGGGACTCCTGGCGGTCTATTTGCCCAGGTGTATACAAAGTGAGACGATCTGATCTGAAGGATAAAAAGCTGTGAGCAGCATCCAGATTACAAGCATCAATTATCTGTAGCATAAAGCTACGAACTTTCACTTTCACTCTCACCACGTAGGGAAGCTTCTCGTCTACTTCGTTAGCATGCCAAGGTTGGTCCCAAATATCTCCAAGCAACTTCTCCCAACTTGGGCCGGGTTTCCAGACTCTGACGTTAACTAAAGAGATGAGCTCCCGATTTATCCATAAGTGGTCGCTGGCCCATCATTAGATCACGCAAAACTAGTCCAAGGAGGACCACACCGTGGCCGCCATCTACGAAAGAAGAATCTACCAAAATATTGGAGTGCAAAATAAATAAAACATAATAAAATACTTGACTTTGATATCCATAGTATATTTCTGGTCAGGGAAAAAACGTGAGAAGATTCACTTGAGTTAAAATCTCATCACGGGGTCCATCCGGAAGGTCATCTTTAAACGCTGCATTATGTATATCCAGTTCGACCTAGAAAAAGTAAACGTTCCCCCTTTTCTTTCCTTTTTTAGAACAACGAAGAAGGGGGAAAAAAGAAAAATAAAGACGGAAACAAAGGCCATCCAAAATATTTTATTTCAGGGGCAGCGCGATTTTCATTACTCAATCCCCTCCCATCTTCCGCTAACTACATGCAATCTCTCGTTGCTGTCGCGTTTCCGTAATCTTAATTAGTCTACTGACGAGATGGGTCGAGATGCTTCTGCTTTAATTTACGGTGCTCAATTCTAAGGATATAAAGGACTTGGCAGCCCATTTACCAACGCAATTACTAGAATCTGCAGATCTTACGCCACAATGTTGGCGCGTATCAGTCACGCTGTACGATTTCCAGGCCAATTAGAACCGTCCTGTCTCTATAACCCCCACAGCCACGTTTCGCATTCACACAGTTCACCAACGATAAGCTGATAATTGTACGCATTCAATTAATTTCCTCTCCCCAAAACCTCAAACTCGGCATTAAATTAAAATTGGTTTCCTATTGCGTTACACAAACTTTAAAATTGCTCTCAATCGTTTTCCTTTTCACAAAGAATTCTCTCCAAAAAGCGTGAAGTTTCAAAATAAAAGCGTTTGACAACCCCTTAGACGTGATCTCAAATATGGTTCATACCAACGATTTAAGAATTTCTCAAAAATTTTTTCCCGAAAGTATAAATCTAAGGAGAAAAACTGTCTCTCAGGTATGCAAAACACAATGTTAAAGAAAATTGCCCGATCCTGACCAGAATGTTAGATTTCCAACCCCACGATTTCCGTACACGCCCCCTCGAAAACTCAACAAAGACAGGAAATTACAGGAAAAATGGCAGGATGAGCGGCGTCCTCGTCCAAGACCTTGAATTCTAGACTCCACAATCGTGGTCTTTACGTGAACCAGGTGTTGGTATATAAACCCAGTGCCGACTCGGTGATAGTCATCAGCTCTCATCCAACATTTCCCAACACCAGTCGTGCACCCATTATCGCATCTCATCGCTTAGCTACCTTGTAACATGCATTTAGTTTTGGTGAGTCTTATACACACTTTGTAAAATTAGTCAATAATTTCAGTAAATTAAAAAAAATGGAAAAAGAACAATTCCTACACGTTTATTTTCATAAAATGTTTAAAGAATCTAATGAGACTTATTTGTGCAGATTTGCTTGGCGGCCGTGGTTATCGCCACCGGAGCGCTACCAACAAATCCTGTCCAAATTTTGAAGCAAATTGACCAAGCCGATGAAGACGGATCACGCACATTCGGATTCGAGAGCGCTGACGGTACTTTCCGGGTTGAAAGACGCGATAAACACGGTATTATCAAGGGAAAATACGGGTACGTAGACGAAACCGGTGACGTTAAAGTCGTGGAATACAGCGCTGGCGGCAATGAAGGCTTCCGTCCGACCGGTAGACACCTGCCGGTGGCGGACGTACCAGTTGAAGCCTTAGTTCTGGGACAACGGACTGCACAAGCTTTAGCCTCTCCCTCTTCCGACGAAAATGGTAACGACGCTGAATGGCAAAGCGTAGACGCCGACGAAGACGGTATTCCTGACTTTGCGCCCGTTTTTCGGGCAGTAGTACCACTAGCGCCAGGTCTGCCCGTGCTGCCTGCTGGTACTGCTTCCCTGAACGCGGATCAAGTTCGCGTCCCAGTACCGGTCGCCCAACCTCCTCAGTCAATCCAACAACTCCCTTCCTCTGGCCATCCCCAAGCGGTTCAATTCCTCATGGATCAAAATACGCAACAACGACAATTTCAACAGCCCATTTTCCAACTAGGCCTCAACGATCAGCTCGTCCCCCTTAATTTCCTCCCGCAGCAATTCCCTTTCTAAGAAGAATGTACTCACTTTTATACGCCCTATATTCACCCAATTGTAATTTAACTTCCTCCTGACCAATTTGAATACAAAAACTTAGTCGTAAAAGTATTCCGTCTTTTATTCCCCTTCACTTTACGTTCGACAGCCAATCCTTACTTTACTAACTGACCAGGCCAAAATTACTGCATTACTGCACAATTACTCTATAGCCATGTTTTATTCGACACCTATCGAAAGACAGCACAATTTATCGAAAATAATGCAGTCATTTCAATAAAAAAAGGCAATACAGAGTCCGTATTGCCGCAAAAAATAACATAGAGCAGAGTAAAGGCAGCAGTTCGACGTAACAAAAAAGAAAACAATCCCCTGCAAAGCGAAAAGAAGCGGTATTGACCAGGACGCATTGAAGGGTACCCAAGCATAGTGCTTACTCTCCTAAAACTGTCTTTTTCTGTTGACAGGACCCTTGAAAACTCTCACCCCGAAAAGAAAGCTAAAAAGAGAAATAAAAAAGAATATAAAAAGGGGGTCCTGCCGTTTTCCAACAAATAGTAGTCCATCCATGTGTCCAAAAAGCTCTGGGACGCTGTCTGTATCCCCAAGCCTCCAGCTGAGACCTCTCTATACTGCAGTGCAGTCCATCGCGTCCCTATTATTGCACTTTCAGCAGGTCGGGTATCGATAACGGTACTACACACACACACGACACAAACACGCAAAGTTTAGCTTTTCCCCAAACGGACTCTTAGTTTATCGATTCCCGACATAATTACCAACACCGGCCTCCCTTTTGTCCCTTTCTTTTTATTGACTTTTATTTACCTTAAAAAAATCAGAGAAAAACGGATTCGTGAGCCAATACGGTACGCAACAATTTTGATTTGTTTTCTCGCGTTCATGTCTTTTAAAAATAGGTAGTATATAAGAAAACGAAAAACGAAATCCTGTTTGAAAACTCTGTTTAATAAACACGAGAAGCTGTTTATCGGCTCGCACGAACAGCGAAAAACCTCTTGCCTTTTGCTGGTACGTCTTTTCCAATAAATCAGACATAAAAAAGAGGAATTTAATTCAGAGTCCTTTTTTTCTTAAAGAAAAAACGCACCTTTTTTAAAGGGCAACATAGCTTAAACGCTTTGTGTATACTTTTACTATATTCTTAGCATAAAAGCTTTGTAAGAAAAAAAAACATACGGGAGACCAAGCCTAAATTGTTGACTGTGACACAACACTGACATGAATAAATAAAAAAAAGAAAGGACAACATACTGTGTTTAAAAAAGGCGAGAGGAAATGCCAACATACAAATATTTGGACTGCAAGAAAAAGACCCAATTTAAAGGAATATTTTAAACACAAATTTTGTCTCGAAATTACATTTGAGAAGAAAACGTTTGTTTTAAGCTTCAGCTAAAAACAGGCGCAAGATGGCAAAAACAACCCAAAGCGGGTAACAGCAGCAACGACCTTTATACAACCCGGGAATCGCTTTACTTTGCATAAGAAAATCAAAGTCATTTGTTGTGCTTTGCCCCCTATGACCCCTCAAGACAACAATCCAAACCCCCACACAAAAACACCCTTCTTATATACAGTCCAATATTTCTCGGCTGAGAAAACAAGGGACGGGAGGCAAAGGATGCGTGTTAAAACACGTCATGCATACTGGTAAGCCGTAACCAAACAACACCAAGAAACATAATTCCTTTTCCCTTCCCCACACAAGAACAAAGAAACTTGCCGAGTTTTAGTTACGGGACATATCACCTCTGTTGAAACTTCCGACTTAAACACACACAAGGCATAAACGCGTGTTGTATAGCAAATCAGCTTTTCTATAGGATAGGGGGACGCGACGAGCAGAGGGCGAGGGAGCCTTAATTGTAACTCACCTTGTTGAAATTACCGGAAATTCGGGAGCTAAGACCTACCACTTCGGAGACAAAAAGAACGAAAGGCTAACATGGCGCCACTCCTCCTACCCTCTACCACCCTTCAACCGTTCAACCCTCCACCCTGTCGCGACAATGTGATAAGAGGGAGGGAAAACACTTTTCACTCATGGGTTTTGATTATGGTGCTTAAAACAGAGACGCGTTTATTTCAGTAATCTTAGCGGAGAGATGAGTTAGCCGCGTTCAGTCATAAAATTCTTCCTTGTTTTCCGCTGTTTCTGAAAATATTAAAACACTACAGATAAAAGGAAAAGCCAAAAAAAAAAAAACAGGATTGGATACCAAACGGAAGCAGATGATGGAAAGTTTACCTTGGTAAAGCAATCGAGTTAAAGGTGGAATATAGAAGGATTTCTGCTGTTGGCCTTTCTTGCATGGTTATGCTGGAGCAAGAAAACTCGGGGGAAAGATTTAAGGCTCTACAAAGAAGTTTCGAACAACAAGAGTTATCTAATTGGAATACAAAAAACACTAGAATATATTTACTATTTTTTGTTATAAAAAAATTCTGGGGAAAAGTGGTTCAGACATCCAATTCCAATTGTTTACCTTCTGACAGTGCGTAAACAACGTACAATCCACTTGTCTTGTCAGACGGAATGTGTAACAATAGCTTGAATAATATTTTGGTACTAAACATTTAATTAACTCTAATTGCAATGCATTCCAGAACCTAATCCTACGCAGTTCTTGTACGCACACAAAATGAAATTTGTAATACAAAGCACGAAACACAATTACGGACTGTTAAAAAGCAGATCGACATTCAACGTAGGTGTAGTACGTGTGCATTAACATGTACACGATCTCCTTTGTCAAGATTTCCTAATTACAATGCCCCTGACAGCACTGCATTCTCAATGTTACAAAATTCCAATAGCGAATTAATTCCATATTACGTTATAATAATAATATACAACCACAATTTTCATTGTAGTTTAACCCCTTTGATTGTAATTTTACAAATATTTTATTGGCATGCATAATACCAGGTTTTATCAATGTATGTTATAATTGGGACTTCGTACAATTTTACCTCTTTCTAATAGGGTTTAACTATTACTCTAATTTAAAGTTGAGAGAGGAAAAAGTCTGGTTTTGTGATGCCCACGATATGTTCCGCGTCTAATGTTTTACTCTCTCAATCTATCAAGGAGCGGGGAACTGCATCCTCTTTTTTTTCTCTCTCTCTCTCTCGTTCTCTCTATATCTCTCCACATTATACACGTACAGCTTCCTTTTATCCTATTAAGCCCAGCCAACTACTCCACACCAACATAAGCGTGCTTAAACATCAGCGGCCACCCAAGTCAAGAGCATGCGTCACAGTAGCCCTCTTTATTATCGTTAAGGCCATAACCGCTATGTCTTCATTAGCCCAACTGATTTTTTTTAAGTATCAGGCACACCAAAAACTTTCGCCCCCCAACCTCAACATCATTCTCATTTTATCCATACATTTATAAAATATACTTTCTCCAATCTTAAATGTCTCAGGCCTTTGGGTTTCTCCAGTTTTCAAAGAAACCCTTTTTCTTATACCTCATCAAAGAAAAAGCTAAACCATGTGCTCAAAAGGAAAAAAAAAGGCTGTTGTAAGAGTCGAGAAAGGTTGCAAGTTCGACCTCGTTAATCTACTTTCTTCAGAAAACGATAGAAGCTTAATGAACACCACTTTCAATACTGCTGCGAAGGAAAGCTTGAAATTAAACCCTCGTATAGAAACGTAAACAGTAACTCTGAACCCAAATTAAGGAGAATAACAATGTCGCGAGACTTTCAAAGGACAACAGACACCAAACAACACCAGACAACAACATTGCCTACAAAAAGTAGGGAAATAAATCTAGTTTCTTTTTATATATTTTTTCCATCATTTGCTAAACGTAATTAGCTACTAGAGATCCATTTCACTAAAACACAGTCAAATGACTTTCTGACGTCACAGACGTAGACGTTTTTAAACAGGAAAGAAAAAAGTAACCATGGTTATATAGTAACATGGAGCGCCACGCCATAACACGCTCGTGACGTCAGGACTAAAAGTTTGCACGCCAATAACTCGTGAACGCGTAATCCAAGACTTGCGAACAAAGTCAATAATTATTTGGTATAATTTAGATTACGTATTCACCCAAAATCTCGTTATGGGATTTTGGTCACATTTTAGCAGCTACTGCCCTTGAAAGGCTAGACACATGATTATTAAAAGGCCCACAACCTTTAAAAATTCTCTTTCAATGAAGCCTCATGACAAGTTGAGTGCTCGTTAGAGCTTCTCTAAGCTTCCCGTCTTCTTACGTTCAGCTTCCCCCTTTTAAATTTAACAGATTTCCGACAACTCGAAACCAAGCAAACGAAAACCATAACAAGCTCGTTTACTTTGCCCCAACAAAAAAGTGGGCGGGGTTACGTTCCAATACTGTAATTTCTCTAATGACTTTAGATCACGCCCATTTATATGGATGGAACTTAGAAATCAGGGTAAAATTAATTGCCCAGCTTTCTCTCTCAAGCTTATCATAACTTGCATATAGCAGCAATCCTATTATTGGTCCCAAAACAAGCCAAGTCAGGGATTGTTCATCGACTCTGGCCAGATGTAAGGTCAACAATGCCCAGATTTCCCGTCCCTTACCCCCCTTTTCTATATGGAATCCAAACATGCTGTTACCCATCTTTCCCCAGCGTTTGAGCAATATCCCTAAGATGACAAGATTCGCTTTTCTTGTCTCAATATTGTGACAGGCTCCACCCCCGTCTTGAAAGCGCTCATATTATAATCTCTTTAACTCTTGGTTCTAGGAAAACTGCGGTAATCTTAATATTTTTTTGGACGCGTCTTGAAAGCGCTCATATTATAACCTCTTTAACTCTTGGTTCTAGGAAAACTGCAGTCATCTTAATATTTTTTTTGGACACCTTAATATTTTTAAGTAGCTCAAACGGTTAGCAATTTCAAGCTTTATTATTAAGCTTATTATTCAAGCTATTGCCTTAGAGGCTTCAAATGCTTGCTCTTAGAACTGAGTTCACGTACCCACCGAGCAGTTCTGTACGTCGCCAAAAGTTTGACGGAACTATTTAAGAATTTGTGCTCCAAAGAAAAAATCGATTTTTTCCCGCATCTTTCCGCTAGTAATCTTTTTGCCTCCCTCGCTCTCCTTCCTTTCCCAGAGAAAAAAGAGCCCTGATATTATTACAGTGAACATCTCTCGGGTCTTTTCTAAGACCACCTCCATTCAAAAGCGCAAGGGGAAATATACATATCTGTACACAATTCTTTCGGCAGCAGATCTTCAGCAAATACCAGTTGCTTCTTTTTCATCTACCAAGTACAGGAGGAGCAGACCCAGCTGTCGGGGAGTTTTCCTCAAAGGCATTTTAGGTAGCTTTTGGCGGCTTTACAAGACGTTTACCCCCGGAAAAAGGAGGGGAGAGCACCAAAATATATGCAAAGATTCTAAGTCATCGTTATCGGCGACACCAACCCAAACTTATTTCTGCGACAATATAACCGAAAAGGTTCTAGCCGCCTTTCCTTCCCTTTCGTTTGCGCTTCACCCGATACAACTTATCCCGCTCGTCTTCCTCCTTCAAAACCCGGAAAAAGAAAACGGAGATAAAAAAATGGAAAGCTATGCAGCAATATAGCTTCTGCGCGATCCAACGCAGCCGAGGCGCATGGCTATCCTTGCAACAGTTCGTCAAGGAAATTCAACGACTTGCAAGTTCTGCTGCCAGTATACTCCGGAATCCTTATCACAGTGACGGTTTCTTACAAACGCTTTCAAAGCGAACCCACGACTTACCGCTGATAAATAAATTTTTAAAAATCATGAATTTGTTGACATTCGACATTTTCCCACCGATGTAGTCTAGAATTATCGAAATTCTGGAATTTCTGAAAAATAATAACTCTGGCCCGGGATAATCTTCAAGGTGGTCGGAATATGTTCCCATAATGAACTGAATACCTTCGGAACTTTGTTACCCAGTATCATTTACCATCGGAGCCCCAAGTGATTATGTGCTCGTATCGCTTATCTTAGTATGACATTCACTCGAAGTGCAACTTTAAAGCGAAATCTCTGGCCCGAAACAAAGGGGACAAAATGTGCTTAAAAGAACTGTGATCTCTAACAACACCTGGCATGCCAGAAGAGACTCGCCGAACTGTTTTAAGAAGAGCTTACGAAAGAACCAAGCAAAAACTTGCGAAAAAAACGAAGCTAGGGCTATATGACCCATTAGGAGGTGCTTTTCTATGAAAACACCTCGTAAAACCCATAAAACAGAACGTTTTCTCGTTCGTGGAAGACAAAAGTAAATTACTGGTGCGTGATGTACGAAAGTGTCGGCCGGACCTCCTAAGTCTGGCAGATCAGACTGACAAATTCGCAATCGTTGGATCCACGGCTCTTCCAGACAAAAACATATATGCTAAAATAAATAAGAAACGAATGATAGTAAAAAAATGTGGGACAGTTTTTTCGGGCATCGAGTACTTGGAAGTTGGTGCTGCTAACAGATAATGCCCATGGCGGGGCAATAACTGAAGAGAACCCGGCTTTGGCTCTGTATAGCTGCAGTTGCTCAATTTCTAGGAGCTTTTATCACGCTTTTATAGAAGATTCTGGCTGCTCTTTTACGATACAGAAAACGCTCACTACATAAAACGCCAGCAACACGTTATAAAAGAATCTACTGCGACCTTCTTTTACACCCAAAAAGGTAAGTTACTTGTTTCCCCAGTGCGTTTATACAACCTTCAACCAACCGACCTGGAAATAAATTTATCACATGTTTAAAATGAGGGTTTCTTTCTTACCTAGATAACTTTATAGCTTAGATATTTCTTAACAAATATCCCTAGAATGTCTACATTGTGATTTAAAAAAACAAACAAAATCGCACTTGGATTCGAAACAGAAACTCGATTAAATACATTGGAAAAGCAAAACGATTGTAAAGATTTCTGCCAGACGCTTCTTTAGCATATCTAATATCCTAGAAGTGGCTGGGCGACACGTATGATATAAATTAGTATATATTACGGCTCCTCCCAAAAGGCAGATGATGATAATGTTCTCTATAGACCTCTTTCCGTCTCTTTTTCAAACGTGGAATTGGAGAAAATAAATATATCTTCCCTTGGCGTTGGGTTATGCACTCTGGAAGTCCCAACCTAAACCTCCCACGAGAATTGTCTCCTGAAAAGATGACAAATGGCACCATATGAGACGAAGACCCCGAAAAGCGATGAAATATGAGTCTAACGTGTTGCCCTTGTCTTTTCAAGTGAAACGCTGGGGAAGAAATTCCGGATTTCATACAGGCAGTTTTATTTTGGCCTTTGGCGAAATCTTCCCAGTAACTTGCACCAGATTAAATTCCGTCGACTAGGACTTCTCTCCGGCATTCCAATGCTCGACAATGGCTCCAAGTTAGTCGAGGTGAAGGAGCACATCGGGCCTAGCAAAATTCTACGCATTTAGAACACCTAAGCGTTTTCAAGACTGATGGGGTTCCTACCGTCAGTTAACTTCATTAGCTCCAAATCACGCTAGGCATGGAAGCTCAATTAAAAGCGCACCTCCTTCATTCCCCTTTCTTACCACGCATAATCGCGTAATTCCAGCTCAACCAGAGAGAGAGAAAGCTTCAGCTCAAAAGGATTCTTTTCAAGAAGCTGCGGCTCACTCTCTCACGTACTCACCACACACACGCAGACAGTCTATACCGGCGAAAAAGGGCCACAAGGGGCGACCAAGCCTAATACAATATGATACTACTAAAACTCTTGAGGGCTTTAATTCTTCGCCAAAATCTTAATTTTCTTCCTTTTAATCAGAATCTTAACAGCTTTTACGCCACTATCCATCCCACCAAGCCTTACAGCATTCAAACCCAGGCGCTCCAATGAAAAGCTTTATCTTAAGGAAGAAAAGACTGACGAAACTCGCTTTGGGCTTGCTATTCAATAACTAACAGAAAAAACCGGCAAATTCCCTTTTCCATCTCTCAATCTTTCCTAATTAAGCCCGCACTTACAGCCTATTCATGCTATTTAAACTGGCACCGCTAAATACTCTCCCGTAACTTAAAACTCATGATTCTTTTTGAAAATAATCAGGTGTGAGCGCACGACTTACCTCACCCAAAGTTCCAAGATTTTTTTTTCACCCTGAATCTTATGACGTTCAAGGGGGTTCAAGATTTGACAAGTTTTGCATTTGCAAGTGAAATGCTTCCTGAGCTTCTTCCCAGGCAGCAAAGTGCAGCAGTAGCAAGCAGCAGCCAGCAGCAGAGTTAGAGCACCAGGAGCCATTATTCTAGTCGCTAAGATGTAAAGATACGGAAACATAAAAAAGAATACAAGAAAATGGGGAAAAGGAAAACATGGTCATAATAAAAGTGGAGAACCAGCAGTTCTTTTTTTGGGAACGCCCGTACCTAAAGAAAAGAAATCTAGAATTGGTCTAGTTTAGCATCCCGCGCACATAAAGTACAGCTGTATACACCTGAGGCATGCTTTCTTAGTATTTCGTGCTAGCTCGCAAAAAAGTAATACATAAACAAGATATTTTTTTCTAATGAATAGCTTAAGACTTAAGGCTGGGTTTGGCTGAATCAGCTCAAGGCTGGGTTTGGTTTCAGGTGTTTTTTATATAAACATATTTTGCAAACTTTAAGAGGCTAAAACGCCAAACACATGCCCTTCCTGGCAAAAGCTGCTTTCTTTTCAGTTTTTCCTTTTGTTTCTCTTTTTTAAAGTTGGGAAGGGGAAAGCCGCAGTTCTTTCGTATGTGCTTCCGTGGCTTGGCAGCAATATCTCCAGCGTATTTTCTTAGTACATTTTTATTTTGTTGTTTCTGTTGAAGTTACTTATTACCTACGACACAATATTCCTAACCTTTTCCGACCTTGCAAAAAGTCGGAAAACATGTGAGGAAAATTTAGCATTAATTGAGGACGTCGGTTAAATTGAGACCTGTTATGTACTTACCTTTTTCAGTTTTGCTGGAGACTTTCTAGCCTTTCTAGGCCCTAATTCCCATCCAGAACGGAGATGGATGAGTTCATAATGTAACGGGACCTTTATTAACGCGAGATAAATGAGGAAAAATGATAGAGATAGTAAGGCTTGAGGTAGATTCCAACACACATCAGACTACCAAGGATTGGAGTCTGGTGGGACTGACACATCTGAGCTGCCAATGCCTTGTCGAGACGGTGGAGGGAGGGTACGTTGTGGGGGATTTTTTTCTTCTCAGGTGAAACGAAGGCTGAGCTCTCGTTTGCTTCTTCCTTTTGCATGTTTCACAGGCCACAGCTCTTTTGGAAAGGACACGAAATTGCTTGCCATTGCCACTCGGATTATTCCCTGTGAAAAAGATGAAAAGAAGTGGCGCATTATTAAATACGCTCTAGTAATTCTTAACGCAAAATATTGACAATTTCATGCTGAATTACACTATTTGTATTAACTCTAAAGTATACGTTTCTGGATGCTAACAATATTTATAACAGAAGAAGGAATTGTAATTGTACGGAAGTGGAAGCCAGCTTGCTTTTTCTTTATTCTTACGCAGGTAAAAGGCTCCGGTTATAAGCACTGAGCCTCTAAAGGCTTACAGTTAAGCATTAATACTATAATGAATGTCGTTTGATGGTTAACTGTTCTGAAAGCACTTAAATAAACTCGGTAACAATAAATTTCTATGCGCCATCTTGAAACACACCCATTAACATGTAGTACAGTACTTAGACGTTCGCTGGTTAGGATACCGCAACAGCTTTCGTGGAGGCGTGGCTTGGCCGCCATTACAGTGCGGATTTGCTCCACCCCGTGCGGTTTGCAAAATTCATTAGGTTTAGTGCAAACCGTGACAATATCGTGAGGAAAATTACCTTACGAAGTTAGAGCCATTACAATTAATAGAGTATTGTTCTGGCTGCGCCAGAATGGCCCAGAAATTCAATTAAAGCGATTCCCAACAGTAGAGCAAAAGAGAATTATGACTCCATCGAAATTCTTTTTGCAACTCGCACAATACCAATCTTAACAACGTAGACAAGAGACATTCTTCTGGCGAATGTTTGGGAGGCAGAAACATTTATCAGTTCTGCAGGACCATACTTTATACCAGTTGACAAAGCAATTCTGCTTTTGTCATATATAAGCACAAGTCCCTCAGATTCCAATGTCCTTGTCATCGTCATTCCATAGCTATTGCTTTGACGCTGTAAGAACACATTTCTCTTTGGAACTCTCTATTGCCTGTGAACTGGTAATATAATACTCGGAGAACTTTAGGAATACAAAAAAATTCACAATACTTTTTTATCGCGAGAAAGACCAATACAATTCCATCTTAATTTAATCCAAGACACTGTTTGGCTATACTCTTATACTGGCATTACAATTTTTCACGGGACGACGGATCCACACCAATTTCTTTTGACCTTTTCCTTGCGTGCTTGTCTCTCTGTGTGTGTATGTGTTCACACATGTATTTGTTACGTGGGAACTCGTCCTCTCCATTCTTTTAACTTATAGCCGGTACTTTCCTTGGCTCACAAGGAGCAATTGCTCGCGTTTCCCCTTTTATGAGTCCGGAAGAAACTAACACTGATCACAAAGGAAAAAAAAAAAGGGGGGGGGGGGGTGAAAAAAAGAAGAAGCTGCTGCGATACACAAGGAATATATCATGGTCCCAAACGCGATGTCGACGTGAGGCCACGCAAGCTCCTCAATTCCGACTTCAAAGACGTTCGGAAGCAATGGAATCAGCATTTCCATAGGATATGCTGATGCTCCTTTTACGCTACCTAATCCTAGAAAAGACACTGTTCTAAACATCATCCCAGCATCCCCCTTCCTGGTATAGTCAAAAGACAGGATAAAAACTTGGTGCGGGAGGAGAAGGACGAAAATCGGAAGTCAAGAATACCCCCTTTTCCCGAATCGAAATTCCGAGTTGGAAGAAAAGCCTTAAATAAATAGATTTTACCATGACTGCTGGTAAATAGCGTCCTGCTCCCTAATATAATAGAAGTACGGGAATGTCTGATTGCCTTCTCCCTTATACCCCCCAACTCCTTCCTTCTCTCCCCAGAAAAGAGAAGGACAGCAGAAGCTAGAAGAGGAGAAAGACAATAGCTCTGCTGCTGCTGCTGATCTCTTCAAGCTTTGTTTTTTACTGCCTCTTTATCTCCAGCAATGGCACTAGGAACTCTTGATTGATCCTATGGAATGCTTTTCACTTGGGCCTAAAATTCTGACGAATCTCAAATTATTTGTTCGTGTTCCCTGTGGTTGGCCGCGGGCGATATTTCTGCGGCAGTAATCGCCAGAAATTGGGCTTCCTGCTAAAACTGCTGGTTCAAATTGGTAACTGCAAGCCTAGAAGATCGTGGCAACTCGACCAAAAAGGTGTGTGCTTAACATTTCCTGCGAATCCATGAAGGACCAAATAGTTAGGAGTTTCTGGTAGTGCACTATAAAGTTACCGACGTTTTCCATAAGATCAGACGGGAACTCGTAGTGTTACTTCGGCCTACCTTACCCAAAGTAAAAACGAATAATAAAATGTAACTGAGCGAATGTAGGTCCTAACGGGCTTTTTCCGATTACTTTGCCTTGATGTTAGCATGACCAGTAGCTTGTTTGGGACGAAGTATAGTACACTGCAGAAATCTTACGCCAAGCAAAGTAAAAGAAGTAATGGATTCCGTGCCAGAAAATAAAGAACTGCTCACGACGCGACTCAATAATTGACGCAAGCAACTGGGTAGAAATAACGGAGACTTTAACGACACACGCCAATTTCTGCAAACGGGAAAAGTTGCCCTGACTTCGAGTCAATTACGACAGCCGAGCAAGAGTAAGAAATAAGCCAATTTTACGCTCAGCAATGAGAGAAGTTTAGTCGCAGAAATGGTGCATATCTGCAAGAGTTTTGGCAAGACAAGAAGAAAATCGCCGATGTGCTGTACATAACACACGGGGACTGAATCCTTTTATAGGAAAACGAAGAATCCGGAGCAATTGAAAGGCAAAGTTGGGGGTTCCCAAAGTGTTTAAAACGAGTTAAAAGTGCCCCAGCAGCCGACGAAAGGATCGGAGCATTGGCAAATGGCTTCGACCCAAAGCCAGCCATTCCATCCGTTTTCATGGCGCAATTTAAAGCGGTTTTACGCGTACGAGCCAAAAAGAAGAAAAAAAACACTCTTTCCATTCTATCGATAGTTTCCGTCTTGCGGGGAGGAAAAAGTTTCCGTTTGGCCACTACATACTGGAAAACTCTTGTCTCTCTCTCCTTCTCTCTCGTAGGCTCATACTCTGTCTCGCCTTATCGGGGACACTGAGAGCTTTAAAATTACATTTGCTTCCACCCACCAACGGCTGGTGGAGGCCCCAAAAGGGGTTCAATTTCTTGCAAGCCACTTGTGGGCTAACGTTTTCCCTTACGTCTCCTAGGCCTGCCATTTCTGAATTTCTATATTTTCTTCTTCGACATTTCTTGAAGACGAACTTGAAGCCTCAACTCTTTTCGTCGCTCGTATGTATTTCTCTCTTTCTTACGACCTGGGAAGACCTGTGTAGCAATTCGTGAAGGGGGACAAGACGAAGCTCTCATAAACTCGGAAGAGTTTCGAAGTAATAGTTTTTAAGCACTAACTCGTAAGACTTGCAGATTAATAAAGAGAGCACCTATGCTCGTACTGAGAAGGAATTTGGCAAGAAATTGAATAAGACATGACTAAACCTGCCGTTTGCTGAACGAGCCACTCTGGAATCCTTTTTCTTCCAAAATACGTCGAAAGAGAGAGAAAAAGAGCAGATCGAGGGAATCAACAACTTCCTCAGACTGTTCAGGACAGGGCTGGCACGTAACTAGCTTTTCTTCCCCCCTTTTCTTCATCATTAAGCTATTTAGCGAGTCGCGTGTATCACCCGAACGCGCAGCAAAGTTGGAAAACAACATGTGTGATTAAGTGCTGGACTAGTCTGCACAAGGAAAAACAAAACATAAAAAGTGAAATTGCTGTTTTGGAGCCCATTCTATCGTATAAAACTAGTTTCTCGCCAAGCTAATTAATCTTGGAGTTGGTTGGTGGAAATGCAGAAATACGTAGCTCAAATACCCCGACGTTCTTGAAGTCACTTACGGAGGCTAATATTACTTCTAAGAGCTTAAGAGGCTGCATTATGTTATCCCTAACGCTTCCCACCGCTAGAGTAACGATGCCAAAAAGGAGATGGCGAACAAAAAAGAAAAAAAGTACAACTTGGAACATTAGGTATAAAAGAAACCTGGGAGTGATATATACTTCAGGTTTAGAAATTGCGAAATTGTTCATTATAGGCTATTTGTTTAACTACATTTGTAAGTATAAATTAGCAATCTAGAATAATACAAGATACTAATTATTTGTAGCATTCTATTGCACTTGAATAACATCTAAGTACTCAAGTATACACCATAAAAATATATGTACATTTATCACGAGTGTTACGGTAAATGTACATCAATGTTTGCAAGTTGCAGTAAATCAACGTAAATAAATCACACAATACAGCAAAGTACATACATGTACTTTAGAACCAGGTATATATTCCATAAAAGAACTTGTGTTAATTTCATAAAAGTACATACGTCTCATTCGTGTACGAACTAGACACCTTAAATCAACATAGGATAGGTGGATTGAGTGTACTGAGTATACGTGGATCATTATTAGCTCAGCTATATTGGAAAATTTCACAACTGATTAAGTCAAACAAAACTGCCCCGCTCCACGATTTGATTTGCACAAACATAACAAATCGAAATTTCCTCCTTATTGAAAATCTGCAGAAATCAATGGCATACCTGCTACATCACTAACAACCCACTTGTAGCTATTAGTACAACAGTACCGAAAGGCTCACAGTCATATCAACACTAATTGAAAACAACAGTAAGTTGAAATTCCAACGTCTGACGCTATTTGGATACACCAAGTAATGAGATGTTTAAATCAGAAAAGTTTACCTTTGGAGCTAACTATAAACTCTCGCCGAAAAGCCCTTTAAACGCTTATCAATCCGGCACTTTTCTCCCAACTTTTTCATAGTCTTATACATCTGCTCTGCTACATGAAAAACCAAACAACGCATCTGGAAAGAAACGTTAAGACTGGTTCTTAATTAGAACTCGTGAACGACGGTTTAATTTCTCCCTCGCAGATCATGAAGTTAAAAGGCCGAAGAGTGCCCGTAAGCTGGTGGTGGTACTGGCTCACTTGGACGGTATTACAGCCCGGCTGCAGCATTGGGGCGGGACTCGTAGTCAGTACTCTTCATCCACGGCCACACCGACCGGGACCTGGGTTATTATGGGAAGCAGCCATAACCCCGGAGCCAGAAGCCGATACTAAGCTCACTGGGGAATTCCGCGCTGCACGTGAGTACATATTTACTCTTTAGAGGGACTCATTCCCTTTTCTTTCTTTTTACGCAGATTTTTCTAATACCCATTGTATGTCTCTTTTGTTCCTATTTCTACTCTTATTGTACACCGTGTTCCGTGTCCATGCTTTGACGAGTCTTACAAAGAGATCCGAAAAGAGAGAACGAAAGACAAACTCATCGTCCGGTACTTTAACGACTCGACAAAAAATGATTCTTCTCCGAAATGAAAGGGGGGGGGAAGGGTGACTTTGCGATGAGTTTTGAGAAATGCTAGATGATTCTGCAGTAATGCCTCACTCCCCCCGGACATGCCGGAGGTTTCTCTCGCAAAGTTATGGGGTTTTCAGCTGGCGAGATGGTATGGAAGTTAAAACAGAGATATTTCTTGGGAGGAGAGGCCCATCGTAAAAGGGACCGGAGTTTCCTCGGTAGAAAATGACAAAGCCATAGCTTAGATAATAACAGTTTTCGTACATATAAGACGGGGGTTGGGGGGTTGGAAGGGGGAGCTCTTGCTAAGAGTATATACGTCTCTCACTTAGAAGGTGTCAACAATGTGTTATTTTCTGGGCCATTGCCGTCTCCTGAGAGGATCAAATCCCTGACATTGTTCAGGAACGAAAAAAACACAGAGAAATATTGCTGACGAGCGTGGGATGTATGAGCACCTTCGTATCAAAACAGTCATCCATGTCAAAGTCCCTTTTACCAACGGGAAGTTTGGAAATTTCACTTTCCACGAGGCCCAATAAAAACGCCTGTGCTATTTTCTTATTTTCTCGAGTGCAGCAAACAACGCAGTTTGGCAATATTTATCTTTTGGCTTCTGACTTGGATAAGAGGGGAAGAATGAGAACGGGAATGAAACGGAGAATAACTACTTCCGAACTCCAAAAAAAAAAAAATGGAAGACAAAAGAGGAAGCCACTTCCACTGGCAAATTTCTTAAGTAGTTTGCTTGTCTTCCCCGAGTGAAAAGCATGCATATGCACCAACATACAAGTGAGGCGAAAAAAATCAAAAAAAGAAATACAAAAATAATGATACAAAAAATCCCGGGACTAGGGGTATGCAAAGTAGCAGTCCATTTCTGCGACAGAGAACGAAATGCGAGTGCCTGGCCTAACTTCCCTTGGTAACCACAAGCTAATGTTGCGCAATTGATGACTTTTTTCCCCAAATGAAAGCAAAAGGAATGTATTAAAAAATGCCTTTGAAGTTTTGAACGCAGCGTTTCTTTCCCAGCGGAACAATTAAAGGTCGGAAAGATTCCCGTGTCACGGACTGTCAAGCTGTTTATTTTTCAAAGCTTTTTATTTTTCGAGGTTCTCTTCCTTATTATCCTTTTTTAAAAGACAAATCAAAGAGGAGGAAAAAATATCGCATGTCGCAACCTTTTGAATGGAGCCCCGGTCACGATAATAAGCTTCCCGGGTTTCGTGGTAATGAAGCCCATGTGCTCCCTTAGAAAGCAATAAGGATAAAGGGAGGCAAAGCCTAAAAGCTGGGGGATAGGAAGGCAACAGTTTCCGACAGTTGAGACTTTGGTGTGTCTGTGTGTGTTTGTAATGATGTCCGGGTCAAGTGATCTCCCAGTCCGCTACATCTCCATGCATAATCAAGCGTTCTTAACTCGCATAAATTCCTGGATTCAGAGCACAGTTCTATTTATAGCTGCAAGCAAGTCCCTGTAATTCTTTACTCGCTTCTAACTTCGGCAGAAAGGAACACGCGACTTAATCTGAATAATGCATGCTAATCATGGATTATCTCCTCCATTCGCAAAATCACGCGGGTTAACAATCTCTAATTTCTCTAATTCATTTCATCAAAGCAGCCAAATCTGCGTGTGGGCTAAAAGAATCCGCTCTTTCTTTTACCCCGTTCATTATCTTACTTCTCTCAACCCAAATGAAGAGGCTCATTTAAACTAGTTTAAACAAATTTACAGACTAGTCTCCCACATTTTGCCTTGGGACCTTGGGAAGTCTTGGAAAATTCGCAATTTCTTACTTTGTGCTGAGGAGGAGCTATTTCTTTTCCTTTCTTACTGGAAGGTCTTAAAAATAAAAAATTCCCCCCAAAAAACTCTGCTACAAATTGCGTCTTAACTCTTCGGAAGCTAACGCTCTCCTAATTAGAATAATCAAAGCCCTGCGTTAGCATGGATACACAAGGAAACCCAAGTGGGGGAGATCAAGTCGCAATAAGTAAACCGGGATCGGCCGTTCGCTCCAACTCCGGTTGCATTGCGCATTGAAGCGCACAAGGTTCGCAGAACTCCCCATCCCTTCCATCAGCTTCTTCCTGATCCCGTTTATACCCTCTACGCTACCCCACGACCCCTTTTTATGTCCCGATCATAACTTTAGCCATGCATAATTCCCCGCCTCTTAACCCTTCAAGAATCTATTTTTTCCCTTTTTGGCTTCTGCTTTTCTTCTTGTATCGATTGCATATCTGTTGACTCTAACGCATATCGGTCGTGTTTTGACAGGTGATGCCCGGGTGGCTCTGTCAAAAACAGGCGGAGGCAGAGGAGGCGGCGGGGGAGGAGGAGGAGGCAGCTGGTGGTCGACGCCATTGATTCCGCTGCTCCAGCCAGGTCAGCATGAGCACATGAAATCTCTATCGCGATGGACGCTGGCATTGACTAACGACAGCCCGGGACGGGCGACTCGTGCCGGTACCGGCAGCTCATTTATTAGCGGCGTTGACAAGAGCAGGCTCGCACGACGAGGCGATTTAGCCACGAGGCTCATCAAGCCTAATCAGCTTCTAAGCCGATTCGCCGCGTCTCCAGTTTATTTCTTTTCCTCTCCGGTCTTGAAAACCCTTCCTTCGTCTTCGCCTTCCGTTGTTACCATGACTATTACTGAGACTACTGCTATTACCCCGTCTAGGGTTTCAGTGTTGAGCGGGAGTGAAGAACCGGCCGTTTTCTTCGGATCGGACCGTGTTCCATTACTGGCAACGAGGCCTCTTCGGCCGGTGCATTACCGGAAACGGGAGGTCGACGAGTCCAGCAGTTTAAGTGCGGAATTTCTTCCCAGTTCACAGAGCGGGAGTTTTCGACATTCGTCCAGTACAAGCAGCAGCAGAAACAACAGCTCCAGGACAGGCGGTCGTGAGGGCAATCCAGAGCTCGAGCCAGTCGAGGCAGATCCCACCTTACTGGCTCTTGACATGAAGCCGGAGGGCTCGATGGGTATTTCTCCAGCAACCATGGCGCTTCAGACGCTGGAAAGTGTTCATCTGCAGGACGACGAAGTGGCTTTTGTGGACGCCTTGGAAACCAATGTGACGAGCAGTTTAGGCGAAACGGCTTTCCTGCGCTGCCGTTTGCGAGGCAGTGCTCAGCAGCAGGTTCCTTTTTTATTTCACACTTACGATGAACTCGCTCCTTATTTCTTCTTCCCCATCCATAACTTTGAGAACCATAGAAGCTTATAATGTAATATCTTCTATCTATTCCCTTGAATTTTAAAATGACTTTGACCTGGCTCGAATGCTAAACCACGCGAGTTTCTTTATCTTATCCTTTTTTATTTCCTATGGTTTACGTTTCGTCTAATTTTCCCATCCATATCACCTCTGAGGCTCACAGAAATTTCCCAGATGTATTTTTGACATTTCCACGTAAGCTTTTTGACGACTTTTTTGGGGAAAAAAGGCAGGGAAAGAACCGCCCCTAAGAGGCTTAACATATAATACAGAAAGCCCCCTAATCCCCCCTCCTTCCACCCACGGTTCAATTCTATGCAGTAATAAGGGATTGCTGCTCCTTTAGGTGACGTGGGTAAGACGGCGTGATTGGCATATTCTGACTTCGGGTTTGCTCACGTATACGGCGGACGCGAGGTTCGGTGTTAAGCACATCCCTGACACGCATGATTGGACCCTGGAGATCAAGTACTTGCAGAAAAAAGATGACGGAACTTACGAGTGTCAGGCAAGTTTTCCATCCATTGTCTATACCGCACCAAAAGCGCTCTACCCCCGCATTACTGGCAACCTTTCCCCGTCCCTTCCCTTACTCCCCGGCTTTCTTGACGACACGCCGTACAAATGGGAATTCCAGCTTGCTATTTGCATGCGACAATCGTTAAATAAGAAAAAAAGTAACGCGAAAAAAAGTGTCGTCGTTGGCAGAAACCAAAATCCCTGAATATGCTTCCTTTTTATTTCTTTTTGCCTTTGCATGACAAGTACGGGGAGAAGGAGGGGGACACAAATCTGTCGAATACATAAAAGAAAACGAGACCTCAGGACCGCCAATTTTATACGCCCGTATCCTTCGGAAGATTTTCCGAAATATTTTTTTTTCTTTTTACTCTTTCCAAAATCTCTGCGGAAATACGAATTCAATATGGCCTCGTGCGGTAATGACCTTCTGGGGGCTCTCCTTCTGCTTTAATACAGCTCCTTTAGTATATAAGCTTCTTTTTCAATGAAGACCTTTTCTATTTTGTACAGAATTTCTAATAAAAAAAGGGAGGCTATACGGACATGTGTTATTAATATCATTCCGTTCGCGGCCCAGTACAAGAGACTTTGGTAACTTTACTTTTTCTTCTTATCCCTCGACTTTACTATGACTTCTTTTTTGGTGGAGAGGGTAAAAGCTGAGAAAAATATGAAAAAGAAAGTTACCCCAAACGTCACAATTCTTACCACAGTGATCGCTACTACGTGCTTCGGGGCTTTTGGGGTTGGGGGGTTTCATGCACAATATTAATGGTCGTCATTTCTGTGTGTATGTGTTGTGTGTGTGCTGCCTCCCGCGCTTTTGTGCCTAGTTTGTGCTGATGATAAGGTTCGTGTCGTGTCGACATCCAAGTCAACTTGTTCTCCGGAAAATGATGAGCTATCAAGCCCTTGGCGATATAAAGCACGAAACTTTTGTTGGGGGGGAGCTTGATAATATAAATAAAAGGTTGGCTAACAACAAAGTTTTGAGGGTATAACCTGTCACTAAAAAGCCCCTCTATTCTCCTCTTCGATAAAGGCGTTGGAGGGAAACGGCTGATGTGCTTAAATGGTAAACCTTTTAAGCACACGGATCCTAAACCCTGTTCGCTGAACATCTAAATTGGATACTATCGTCTAAAAGGGCTTATAAACAGTGTCGCATCATGTTGTACTACTAGTAATCTCTCCTACATGTTCAGCCATTTGTAGTAATTTTGTAGCAATCTCTAGCATTACGCTTTTTGTGCCTTATAGTACTGCACTTCGTGACTCTGAATATTCCAGAATGTTTTACCAAGTACATAAGTAGGTTAAGGCCACGGGGTACTGGTACCCCTCATGGCGCTACAGCATATTAAAACATTACCATTCCCTATGCAATATAATCAAATTGTATTGTGACAGTAATGCATGGGATGTATTTGTGAAAGAAGTGAGTTCGCCTCTGTCTCTATTAATATATTTTTCCATAAATTTTCTATATTTTATATTAACATTAACATAAACAATTTTCTACATTTTCTACATACTTCCATAGATTTTCTACAGAGCTCCAAGTTACGAAAATGTTAAATAAATCATATAGATAAAAAACTAACCCAGTTCTATAGATTTTCTTATAAGATATTTAAAAAGGAATTTTTAAATTGTCTCTTTCTGTTTCTTTCAATTTCTTGTTATAAGTTTATGAAATGACATTGAGAAAGGATATGACATCAGTGCCCTCTTCTGACAAAAAATTGTCAACTTCTTGCAGTAAACCGTGGCCTTAAATTCCAAAATCAAGTCAAACTAAATTATTACTTTTGTAAATTCCATTTTTTGTGTTCCATTAATTTTGTACATTTCTACGAATTGCTAAGTAGTGCCAAATAATTTCTTGGATATTTCTAGTAACTTTTAGTACCACAATTTTTTTTTGCACCTTTTATGTACTCGGTGACACTGAATATCCATCCAGGATATTTTACTAAATAAACAAGTACTGATACAAGATAAGTTTACTTTGTGTTCCTTTTTGTGAGAACTGCGTAGTTTCCACCCAGACTGCAATTAAAGTTTCGACTTGGCAAAAACTCTCTTATTATACATAAATAACAAAACACGTAATGCTAGCATCCCGCAAGCCAAAAGCTTGGTTACCCCGGAAACTTTCAGCCTTATTTAGCTGAAAACGAAAATGAAGCTGAAAAAAAAGGATACAAACAAACGAAACTGCTGCAATTGATGACTGTTGCCCAAGCCACGGGGTTAGGGTCTGGGGGGTTGGGGGGAGGAGATTAAGTATGTTGGCAGTCCAGGGGCAACAACAATGGATTTTTTTATTTAACAAGTCCATTATTGTCGTCGCGGAAACCTTTTTATGGTCTAGCAAGGGAGAGCTGAGTACCAAACGCCATAGGAAATGTATTTACATTTTCCACCTTTTCGAAAGAGTTCGTGGGGTATTGCATGTTTTATCGCCAACACAGAATTGGAAAAATGCAAAAAAAAAAAATTGGCCAACTTATTTTTTCCTTTTCGTTTACAGGTACCCACAAAAACTGGAGCTTTGGTACACGTCTTTCATTTGTTCGTGGCAGCTCCCCAAGCTGTTATTCTTGGGGGCGGGGTCTACCACGTCGATGTCACTTCCTCCGTGACTTTAGTCTGCGTTGTCGATAACGTAAGCCCACAGTACATTATTGTATTTTGTATTTCTGTTGGAGTTTTTGCGTTTCTTTCGGCACGTTTGAATATCCAGATTTGCAAATTCCCAGAGCATGATTGCAAACATAATGACTCAACCCGTGTTCTACACTGATAACTCTCAAGAGCCATTACTTTTCTTGAAAAAAAAACTCGAGAAAGAAATAAGGGAACGACAGAAGCTCGCAGATTGCGGATTAAGAAGTACATCGCAGACAATCAAAAGTTCCCAGACCGTTTTTTTCTTTCTTGCCAACTTTCCCAACCGACCAAGAAATTAGTATAGAAAAGAAGTAGGAAAATCTTACCTTTTTATATCCGAAAAGATTTCCCGCCATCAAGCGATGCATCATCCACTAGAATAAAGGAATAAATGAATGAAAAAAGCCAAGGCGCAGAAATGGAAGGTATACACAGAGGCTAATAATAGATGATGGCTCAACAAGCACACCAGATGCACACAGATACACCTTTTCTAAACGTTAGTATCCTCGAGGCTATTCATCTCTTTTGGGGCATCCCTCATTTGCTCAAAGTAACATAAGGCGAGAGTGCCCATGCTTCTTCATCAAAAGGTATCACACATCCACACACTCACACATTTACACAAAAGCGAAATCCCTGCGCCAACAGTGCGAATAAATGATGCACGTGGCGGTTTTGGAAATATGTATCTTATAGCAAGGCAGCTTAACACAAAAGGTACACCTACAAAGATTCACCTGTTTTTCCTTTCTTCTTCTTCACGTTTTTCTTTATCTTTTGGGGAAGCCAGGAAACAGACCACAGCACAGCATTGTGTATGATCAATACCTTAATGGCTTCCTCTTCTATTAAGTATGAAGGAAAAGCTGAAAAGGGGGGGGGGGGTTGAAGAGAGAAAAGCTTTTTCCCAGACGTGGTTCCAAGAAACCAACGCCCGCAGAATAAAAAGATCCAGCTGAGGAGACAGATATATCGGCAGCAACGTAACCCATTCGCCAAAACTCGCTATACGAGCTAAAGCCTCTTCAAGCGACGTGTTCCAACACGGGAAATTATATTGCTTATTTAGTTATTCATATCACAAAGATTCCCACATTTTACGTATTTAAAGAAAAACCTATTTATCAGAGAATTCACGTATTTAGTGACAAAGTCTGCGAGAACTTCAATACTTTTGTACCTGAATTATAAGCATTCATATTAACAAAGCTGGGTTGCTCCCACTGGGAGTCTGAAACCTAATTTTAATTCAATTACGAGAGGAAGAAAAACAAAATTGCTGAATTGAATTTCCGATCGTAAGTGAAAAAGAGGATTCCATTTTTAAGGGGAGTGTATAGAAAGGAGCTTACCGGAAGGGAAAAGTCCAAACCAAACCCCCAAAAGGCCCTAATTTATAATTCACCGCTTTTTTGTTCTGTTAATAAAGGCACCTACCCCACCTCAGGTGGTATTCTGGTACCACAATAGGACATTGTTAGTCGACGGTCGTTATCCGGCGTTGGGCAGCAACAGCAACGGTCGCGGGTCCATTACCACGCAAACCACGACCACCGCCTCACGCACGATGTCCTTACTGACGATCCTCGATGCTCAAGATAGCCACACGGGAAATTACACTTGTACCTCGCCCAACGCCGAGCCTGATACCACCCAGCTCTTTGTCATGCGACGTAAGTTAATCACACATTTGGGGGGGGGGGGAATTCCGTTCTGGGGCAAATTTATCTATCTGTCCAATGACTCCTCTATGCTTCGTTTTTTCTTTACCTCGTTTGTTAACTGATTTATCTCTCCATCATATTTTATTCCCCAATGAAACATGAAAAAGGACACGAACCTGCTGCTGTACAACGGCACAACTCGGCCAGTACCCAGCTCGGCCAGTACCGGTTGGACCTTTTCACCTTAGCCTGCAGTTCGATGCTCTTCGTCCGGGCCAGACACGCCCATATTTAGCGGCAAGAAAAGCCTCGAAAACCTCAAGCCTATCCCCCAAAAGTGATTCCAGAATTTGTACAGCTAAAACAGGTAAGCGAAAATTCAAACTTCCCAAAATTTCATCAGATATTGATATTTAATGGGGCAGGTAGATCAATTAATGCATTGTTAATGATTTTAATTAAAGGGTGAGATTTTCGTAAAGTTAACATTATTTTTGTAGACGGAGTGGTCTATTATCAAACTTAGTAATATTAACTACTAACAAACATAATAAGAGATAAGAAATTAGTAGTAGTATTATTTGAAATAATATTGGATTGCAAATTTTAATAAGGAGTGATTTATAGTTGGTTAAGATTATTCATTTAAGTGTTAATAGATTGCTTCATGAATTTTCTTTATTTAAATCGTCAATAATAATAATGCTCTAATTTAACACCTGCAATTAATAACACCTATAATTAACACCTTCACCAATTAAACCTTCACCGTTTGAAGTACTGTATACATTTATGTATTAAAAAAAAAAAAAAAAAAAACTGGTACTCTGCAGTTTGAAGTCGGCTCTCTTTTCCGTAAACTGCTTTTAACGTTCGTGAAATGCACCACGCGGGGGTCAAAACTCCTGAGCAAGTGCTTTGTATATGTCTGTGTGCAGTCATTAATATTACATTTACACATGACAGAACTCATTCATGCCCAACAAGCTTTCAGTGAGTGCTGTACACGCAAATTTCTACCTTTAGCTGCCATCGTCTATAAAGACTTGTCATTTACCATAACAGAACTTTGCGTCAAACGTCTCATGCATCCCACACTGTTTTTTTTATTATTTTTTTAATATGAAAGAGGATAAAACAGAAAAAACAGTGAAGATCAGTGAGGCCGAAAGAAGAAAAAGGCGTATGTTACCCAGTCACGCCCAACATTTGTATGCCAAATGACTCCCTCGTTGTCTGAAGTCATTTTTGTTTTTATTTATAAACATATATTTTGAACGTAAATTATTACATCTCGCGGTTCTTTTTTCTTCTTGCACAAAGACGACAAGTTTCTATTTATTTGTTGGTCTGTCTGCCTTTCTGACTTTTTGAGTAGTTTTGAATCTGTCGAGGGACCCAGTTTTGTTAACGTTGTCTTTATAGGCACTATCTTTGGGTACTTTCACCCGGAGAGCACTTTGACCAGTTATAACCATGTTCCATGTATTAAGAGAAGACAGTCCTTTTCAAAATGCTTTTTGGCTCTCAGAGCTGGTACTTCCCTATTAAGAGAAACTATATCTAGAGACAGAAAAGAGAACGCTGCCCCATCACCACCCCACTCCTAATATTAGAGCGCAACAATACTACAAGCCGAATCTCTCCCGTGACACAGATTCTATTTACGCAATGACACATTGGATCTGAAGTATTGACTCGCGTCAGAAACCCAAGAGGTTTGTCCCTTACTGACTCTTCATCACGGAATCCTAGGGGACTGCACGAGTCCTTCAAGTATCAAAGGGGAAACGGAAAACGCACTGTAGCAGTATAACCTATAGAACAAACTGGTAACAAAGTCACTCAGTTCACAGCTTTGCCATGTTACCCAATTAGAGCTACTTGTTATTTTAAAGTCAGCCCCCCCAAAAGGAATAGAATTTCAGAATTTACTTTGACAAACGAGATGAGCGGTTCATTTGATAGACTAAACAGGGCTCAGTTTGGAAGTTCTAAAGGCTCGATAGGCTCGAAATCAACTCAGTTCAATATTTCGGAATCTTTGTAAGAATCCTTTGCATCTTTCCAGTCTCATTCTTCAAGAGAAAACGAAATGTGAAAGCAGCTACGGCTCCAATTAGCGTAACTCAATTCAATTCCTCTTAAAAGAAGAGTCAATTCCTCTTAACACAAAATGTTAACAAATATAAAAAATATAAACTTTAATAACCAAAGAGCTATTTAACAGATCATTAGGAGATGAAGAACCTTCACTGCAAAATCTAAACGTTATATTCTGTTATGCCTGGTACATATAATCATGAGAATACTTTGATCATAAAATTATTAAATATTACAGTTTTTAAAGCAGAATTTGTAGGTAAAGTTACTGTTGAAATTCGTAATATTAGCACATTTGGTAAATGGTAAATATTAGCACATATGGTAAATGGCGTTGAAACTAGAGAATTGTAACGCATGGTACGTAAATCTGTTATACATTTTGAAACGCAACTTTAGACTCGTAGTTCCAATGTACAATTTTACAGCAATTCGTAAGCATTCTACCGAAATTTGCAAAAATAAGGAGCTCCAATCAATAGTCCAGCTTCTTGGAGCAAATTGTCTCGACTAAATTTGTTTGTTTTTTATCAAACTTGTTTCCTTTTACCTCGGCAGCTCGTATTTTCCTTGCCTCATTCTACCCACCCCTTTCCCCCAAATTACGTTTCGCAATCAAGTTGACTCTCGCTAGAGCCCCGGCTCGACATCTTTATTATTCCTGGCTATAATCTAAAAAAAAAAGGAGATCCTCGGAATAAACCCGCCAAATCTCGATTTTTTTACCAAAGAATTTACAACTTAGTAATTACCTATTTTTTCTTATTATTTTTTGGCTCTTTTGTCTTTTTAGGTTAATCCGCATTTGAAACGGTGTTGGCCATAAGTGGATTAACATGGTGGGATCTGGCCCAATTATATATAATACCCCTTCCTTTCCCCCCCTTTTTAAAAGGCAAACGAGAAAAAAATGGTTGATGGAGCTGGTTTTTTATTGTACAAAAATCAGTCCTTAAAAAAAGGAAGAGGCAAAAAAGCAGGCACAGTTGGGACCCTCAGCGTTTATAATAAAAAGTTTGAACATTCGAATAAAAGATTCGGTCGGCATCCCTTTTTTCATCTCCTCCCCCCTTTCCTTGGCTAGTTCTGAATAAACAAGAGGAATATTTTGTTCTTTTTACGAGCCTATGATTCTAGAGAAACACTGAAGAGGGCATTTGCAATTTGATGACTGTCCAAAGGAGACAACAGACAACCCCATTTACAAGCCATGAAGCCGAAGAGAATCCCTCGACTCTCGTTTGGGATGTTTCATCATGGATGTCACGGGAACTTAATCTGGGACAGCCCCGTCACTGGAGTGAAAGACAAGGCACTGTACATTTATATCCAAATCTATATTACAATCGAGTTTTTGCAGCGGCAGAAGTATTGGCAGTGTAGTGTAATGTCACATGTATAAAAAAGGACGACACGGACGGAAATATAAAATAAAAACAATAAGGGAAGTGGAGGAAGAGGAAGAGAGAGCGAGTCCCCCGAAGCAGTTGCCAAGATGTAATGATTTTGATCCGCGGACGTGAGATGAAACATAGATATCGGTAAAGAAAAAAAAATAGAAAAATAGTGTTCATAATAAAAGAAACAGCGGAAAACACTCTGGTTTCCCTCAAAACAAGAAGCAAAAAGTGAAAACGGAAGCACACCGCAAGCGGTATCCTGTCCGGGTCGGCGTATTTTGTAACTTATTACCGACAAAACATTCGTTAGCTGGATTCCTTTCTCCGGAAAAAGGTAACCTTTCATCTATTTGTTCCGTGAACTCAACTTAGTGGCTAATCCTTTGGGAAATTGTTGAAAAGCTACACGAGAAATAAAATTACCTACATTTATCAAATTTTGATTTAATAGATTTGTATTTGATTTTTTATTCATTTTATTAAAATTGATTTTGATTCATTTATAAATGTGAAACGAAGCACATCACCACGCTGTGAGACAGACAATAATTTTTAGACTAAAAGATCGTGCAAATCATAATCATTTGAATTCCAATTTGAGTTACACCATATATTTTTAGCCTTTATTTCAATATTGACAAGGCTTAGTCCAACAAGGTCGCACATTTACAGGTATTGTGCTTTTCTTTTTATCCGAATTTTATAATCTTGGCGACATTTTGTATTTTTTGTACGTTGCTTAGTGTATATCTGGAAGGTCAAATGCTCCGACATACTTTAAGCTATGCATAGACATTTTGCATGGAAAGGTAGTTCGGCGGAGGCGTTTAGCGTTGGGAAATTTGGAACACATTGTCGCTAAATTCGTTAACTATTATGAGAAAATCTTTAAACGGTAAAGTTAAGCGAAGTAATTACTAGTGGGTGAAAGTCTCAATGTCCTCTACTTCGTGAAAAATTAGCAATATCCCAGATGCAGATTAAGGTAATATTAATGGAAATTGATTTACAACAGCTCAAACCTCGAGCAATCTTGTTTATGCTAGTGCTAATTCGGTTGATTTAGCATGCTAAGCCTTAGATCGAGCTATAGCCTTATGGCTTACACTAAATCTATATAGCTCCAGATGCATTGAATTAAATACATGGCGAAAAGATTTAATTTGCGCAATAATTCAATTTAATGCTTAAAAATTATTGTAATTTAATCGAATTAGCGACATGGTAAAGGAATAAACACGATAAAGCGCTAAGTGATGTTTTTCATCGAAACCTTATTTTTCCCAAAGTGGAGCCCCTCGAGTTAAAGTAAGTAAAAATAAAAGTTAATTTTTTCCTGAAGAGGCAAACGACCTTGTATGGCTTATCTACGCTACAACACTTGATTCATGTCGTTACTCGCCTCGCTGACTTTTATGCACGGAATTTTTCGTTTATGAAAAAGCATACCCGAATCAGTCACTTGGATCACAAGTCACCCGCCTCCCATCCAGTCAACTTCTCCCCATTCCTCTTATTCCCTTAATTTCCCCCAAATTTGTCACATAATCTGCTAAGTTCCTCACAAATCTGGCATCGCATTCAGTTATTCACCTCAGCACGTTGAGATCTTGTCAAAATAAGGTAAAAAAAAGAAACACATCCCTATAGTTTATATCCTTTAGTCCTTATCGCTTTTAATAAATACTCCTCTATTTGCTCATCCCTCGTTCAGTTTATTTATCCCGTAGTCTTTCTCTCTGTCTGCCTCACACTGTGTAGTTGTCTCCCTCGTCTCTTTTACATACAAATAGTCCCATGAAGAGGACCCGAACGTATCACGCACACATGCCAGCGAATAATATCTGAAACGGACCGACCATACACACCAGCCCCCACACTACGTCATTAATATCAAAAAGAACCATCTGGATCATCAACTCGTCTGTGTATGCGTGTGTCGGTGTACAAGTGTTAGTCCTCCCTTTGATAGTGTGAACTCCAGTTAGCACTACGAATTCTTTGGAAAGTGCCAGGTGACGAATTGAACCTCGTGAAATGTACCTCTTCGTTCCTTTTTTAGCATTTGTGCGTGATTCCACCCCAAGAAAGTTCTAGGTGTGAGGCCAGGGAGTCGTAAACGTTGCAATTCAAGGGAGCCTGTTTTATATGCCGTAACAATAGCACGGAAGGCCATTGCACAGGTTCTCCTCAGAAAAAAAGAGCAAAGACTAGTCACACAACAGGAAAATATATGCCAAGGGAATACCTCTGCATACGTACAAATTTTGTTCTTCTTAATAAAATACGACTTTTGCGTGCGTGTATTTGAGAATTTTACATGCCAGTGCTTAACAAAGAGGTTGATGGGGACGGCGCGAAACAGTGGACATCGTTCAACTGGACAAGTGTTCCCTCTGGTCCCACCAGAAAATGCTGGTACAATAAACCAGACATGCTGTCAGTGACACGAAGCGGCAGGCATAATTAAAGCTGCAGACTATACGTGACTTTCGTTGTTTATTTGTTTTCTTTTTCGGGAAAAAAGTTTGGGTCTTTCTTATGATTTGGCAACGCCTTGGCTACAAGCTTTTTTGGCCCGGGAAAAAGTTAATGAAGAAATTTTGCTCACGCTCGGATGACAATTCATGTGCCTTTTCTGCCCATTGACTTCCCTCTCCCTCAAATCTCGTTCTCTTAAGTGTATGGAGTTTTGCTGCATTGGAGGGGCTTCCACTCACCAGTTCCGCCTAACCAAGTGTGAGAGACTAACATTTCGGGATTTGTAAATTAAGCTGAACAGAAAAGTTGGTTATTTCCTTTATTTCGGGACTTTTTTTCGTGCTGGTTGACGTTCGCAACAAAAACAGAATTGCGATGCAGACCCCAGGCAACAATGGATCGGCTCTAGAACTGGACGACTGGGCAGCAGTAAGTAGTTTTTTATTATTATTATCATAAATTGGTAGAGATTGGTTTTTATAATTCAACTACAATTGCAACAGGGAACAATATTGTAGAACTCCATCCAATAAAGGAAGTTACCGTGCCTTAGTAACGTTAAGCCGAAGTCAACGGACGAGTCCCAGCGAGGAGCAACGTTCGCTCGGTTAACATTTCATAATTCATTACTGGGTCCTTCTACTATGCGCGAGGTAGGCCGAACGAATGCGACGAGTTCCCGTCTGAACTTATAGGGAACGTGGGGGAACTTTTATTTTCGAACCTTTCTTACTCCATTGACAAACAGGCCACAGTAACGCTACAAGTCCCGCCTGACGGTATCACGTCGGTAGCTTTCATTATGGACAGGGTTGCATGATTTTAATTTTAAGAAAATTGATACATTGTTTGTAGAATAGTTCCCAAAGTATATTAAATGCTAGTCTATATAAAGTTCTGAAAGCATTAGAATTTCATTTCATATTGTTACGGGCCAACGTTTGAGGTGATTAATTAAGATTGGCCAAGGTTGAGGTTATTGTCATTAATAATGGAATGTTGGATGGGTTACGTTTTGCTAACGTTGACTGGAAGGTTATGGCTGGCAGGTTGTGGCTGGCAGGTTGTGGCTAGCTCGGACCGAAAAGAAGCATACAAGACCTAAACAAGAGCCATCCGCCATCCACAACAATATTGGAAAGATCAAGGCGAAGATTTTTTATTAAGATTCAGTTAAGTCTTAATTGAGAAAGAAAATATAAATGTGACTTGCGATGCCTTAAGTCCAAAGACCAAGAAGAACTGTCTAATACCTAGGCTAGACGGGACAAGATAATGATCATCAACTCCGAGTTAATCCTTCTACCTGAGTTAAAGACATTGAATTTGTATGTATTTAAATAAGTTATAAGGATTAACTCGGAGTTGATGATCATTAACTTGTCCCGTCTAGCCTAGGTATAAGACAAGGAAATCGGTAGCCTCATATAAATGAATATAATAGAACACAGGAAGATGACGGAAAATGAGTTGTCAGGTGCAGTGTCCAGCATCTGTCAGTGTCTGATATGACAAATTTGGAAGCATTTCCCTTTTTCCCTAGCCTAAAAAAAAATATAAAAAATAATACTAGTTAAAAAAAGGCAAATGGTTGGCCCTGACCATCAGACTGGGTCCATTGTCCTCACATGGGATTATTTCCCTGTCCACTATTTGGGGGAAAAGCACTGATGGGAAAGTTGTTCATAGAGAACTCCAAAGTCAAGAATGCGTGAATTAGTCCCACGATTATAATTTCCTGATTTTTAACAAGAAGACACCCTAAAAAAGTCTCTATAAATTCTAATAAGCCTTCTTTATTTTTCATGTGTGTCACAAGGAGGATGAGCAGACAATGGAGATAACAGTGCCGTGGTCCCATTTCGATGAGCCTGAGCGAATGGCGATTTTAGCTGTATTGCGTCGCGATGCCCTTCTCCGAGCCCAAGAACTCGAGCGAATACGGTAAAAAAGACATCGATTTCTATGCTAATTTCCTAATCCCCTGTCTCTGGGAGTGAGGCCTTGTTTAAAAAAAAACTAAACCTTAGAAATTGAATAACTAGTACTAGTGCAGGCAACTTTGAGGTTCTCTTTGTTTGTATTTTGTATATTGACGGAAACTAGCTCCATATAATCGGGGTTGTCAAAGGTGAGACATTTTTGGGAAAAAATGGAAAAAAGTGTAGGGCGTTTTTGTGTCCTTTTTTAAGAGTTTTATCTACAGGAAAAGCCACCCCCAAAAGGTGAACTTTTTTTCTGTTAAAATAGAGAGCAAAAGTTTGCTGGGAAATGGAATAAATGAAAAGACACAGTTATATATGTGTGCATACACGGCGTGGTCGTATTTCCTTTCCGGAGTAGATAAACTTGAAAAAGCAGAAAAGTGAAAAAAGAAGTATGAAGAAAGAAAAAAGCGCGTTAGAGAGAGAGAGAGCTTTTGGACTATAATCTCACCTAATTCGGAAAATGCGTAGGAAAACGTGGCAAACCTGTTTTACAAAGTTGGTTTCGACATCGAAATAGCTTTCGATTCCCATGGCGAACGCTTTGGTGAACTTGCCTTTTAAAGGCAGAAGGCATAGGAGAGGGAGGTATAGGTGTATATTAGGCAGGAAGATAAAATGACTGGCCATAGAGAGAGAAAGAGTGTGCCACTATGTCAAGGCTACGTTGAAAAATAAAAAAAGGAAAAAAAATGTTAACGCATCCAAAAGTCTTCCTCCAAGCTTTATAGACTTGTATTACAATTCGGAGGGAGACAATTCGGAGAGCTTCGCGTGTACTCATTTACATAATGACTTTTAGACCTAAATTTGAGTCACCTTACTCCTCCCAAGTTCCAATTCACTTGATTAGGCTTATTCGGCAAAGTACGTGAGAGAGTGAGAGAGGACGAGACAGAGGAAGAGAGAAAGAGAGACGAGATCTTTGGGGGCCTACTTGTGTGCTTGTTCCAAGTCGCAAGCCGTATTAATATAGGAAATCTTGCGGGAAATTAGCAAAAGGGGCTTTGGAACGACTCTCAGGTTTGGGCTTTACTTCTCTCCGACTTTAGTTAGCGATTCCATTCGAAATTGGGTGTGAGAGCAACTTTGAGAGGCAATTCTATTGTGTAATTGATTCCGGAAATCTTGACTTCACTGCAATTAATAGTTTTGAAGTTGGAAACATGTTGCCACGTGCTGGCTTTGAACGTTTAGGAATAAAAATTACTTAGATTTATTAGTTTTACTCATTTTGAGCTCATGAATTTGCTAGGTAATCCTTTACGAGTAGGAATTTAGGGAAGTATTTCTCGCGTAAAATTTGCAAACTAAATTTGAGTTCCTCATCTCTTTTGCTTGCTATCAAATAAGTCCTTTGTGTGCGTGTAGCCACTACGTTCATTTAACAACGATGAACTTTGGTTCACTAACTTTCGCGATTCGCCATTCACGAGCCTCTGGCATTTCAAATTTGTAGCAATGACGTCACAGACGAATCGTGGCGTGGCTTACAGCGCTTTTGATACCATGGTTACTGTTTACTTCCATACTTAAAACAGTAAACAGCTTTCGGGTAGCATGGGTTTTGATTATGTATGTGACGTTATGTAAGAGAACCATGTGATCTTATTTTTCGAAATTTCTTTCGTTAATATCTTAATTACTATTTCTTGGCTATTTCGCGCATGACGGGAAAAAACTTCATCTATAAATAAGATTTTGACTCCATTTTTAGGACAACTTTTCTATGGCTATAGGAATTTGCCTTTTACCGAATTTTTTAAAGAATATTTTGCCAGATTTAAACTGGGGTGGAAAATTCTTTCAAGTTGGATGGACTTGGCACCAGGCTTGCTTTAATGCTAAGTCGTTTAGGAGCTCCCAAGTTTTTCTCTAGCGCATAATTTAATACGTATCACCGTCCTCTACTTTTTAAAAATAGGAATAAACATGAATATAAGAAAAGTATACCAGTCAAAGCGTTTAGAAATTTCGGGAAGCTCTCTCGTGCCAAGAAGTTTCGCTTTTTAAAGAGCCACTATATTTTCCCTTTCTAGCCTTTGAGAAAAAGAAAAGGAAATTGAGATATTGAAATGTCACCGCGAAAGACCCAACGTTCGTTCTTTTTTCCAGTACGAAAGACAGAAATATAACTAGTTTCCTGGCGAGCCAAACTAAGTGAATCAAAAGAAAGTTAAAACCTCACCCCGCAACTTGTCGACGTAATTTCCATCAATTACTCTCCCTTTCTTGGCACGTCTCATATATAAGTTTTCGAATCCACAGCCAAAAGTTGGTACTACAGTACGTACATCTCTTACCAGCTTCCTCAGAAATTTCAGCTGCCAATGATTATTCAATGGGAAAGGACCCTTAATTGGCGCGAAAACTTCCTCAGAAGCATACGTCGTTCTTCGTGATATATTTAGTACAGTACCTTCGATGCCAACAGAGAATTGTAAAGGTGTAGAATTACAATATAAGGTACAGAATGTAGAGGTAATTTTTTAGTGAAACTTGTAAAAGAATCTCAATAGAGTTTTATAAAAGGCGTTTAGTAAACTGTACCACGAAACTGTTTATAAATATATTAAAAATTAACGACATTTCTACTATTATTTACACATTCTTTACTGTAAGAACGGTTATTTACTTTTGACACTTTTTTCACAGTAAAGAAGTCTGGTAATTAGTACATTTAAGCATCAGTGATGGTTACGATCGACATTCTAGTTGCAATGCCGTTCGTAATATTTTATTTGTACATTCATAACTTCAGAATCTCAATAAATTACCTCTAATTTAGGACTTGTATATTGAAAATTGCAATGTTCCATTTCGTTTAAGAAAAGTTTGTTGACTTTAAGCGTTTAGAAATTTTAGCAATTTTTTTACGATTGCAAAGCACGAATAGTATAGAAACCCTTTCCCCTTCACCTATAAAAAAGAAGTAGAATTTTAGCGTCTCTAATAGCTTCCTCGGAACGAGGTAACAATACAGCTCACGTTCGTTACTTTGAGAATTTGAGAGGAACGTAAACCCGAAACCGTAGCATCTGAACATGATCCCAGGGACGTTCTGCACATCGGAAACTTGGGAATGGCGATTTCTCTCACGTCTCGACTAACCAGAATGTCGATTCAGTGCTATTTTTTAAGAGCTCACGATCAGAGAAACTAACACCAAACACATCTAACTTCCATCTTTGGAAAATAACACAAATAACGAAAAAAAAGTGTGGCAAATCGTAGAGCAGAATCCGACCGGAGCCATACTATTCTCACTCTTCTCTTTCCTTTCTTTGCATTTCAACTTAGGGAATTTCAATCTAGCTCTACACTATGTAACTAATATCGATTTGAGTTGTCCCTTGTGTGCACCAGGTTCTTTTGCAAATTCCTACGAATCCAGCAAAGCTTAACCTTATGGAATTCTTGGAAACTCAACAGACTTAAATCTATTGCGATTGCATAATAGCAAAGCGAAGATAGGAAAAAAACGACAGAAAAAATTTCTTCAATTTACTTTAAAAATAAGTTTAAAAATAAAATGAACCTTCACTTTTTCGTCTGGATGCCGTCAACGCAATTCCTCGTTCTAGACCTAGTTGAGCTCGACTAACATTGCATTGACATTAGGACGTCTAGCCAAGGTATTATTCCCTTTAAAGGGGAGGCGCAGATCAAAAATAATCTTAATCTTAAAAACTCTTCGTGAATTAATAACATCATACTAAATACTTCATCCTTTTAGTAGAAATCCTGAGAAAAAAGGTAATCTTCCTACAGATAATTTTTACGGATAAAATTCAAAGAAATGCGCATGCATTAAATAGGGATTAAAAAAATACGACAAAAGTGGCTTACTCCCCGGGGTATGCAAAGATAAGCAAATATTTTTGAAAAATCTTGAAAATTTTGAAAATATTTTTTATCAAGTCGCTAATACAAAAATCAGGAGGGCAGCAAGGTAACGTTAGGTAACAAAAAGAAACCGGACCGGGCTGAAAAAACCAGACGAAGTTGTTTTAACCCGAGACATAAGTCTTTAATTACCGGCTACTAGACAAAAAAACGAAAAAGAAAAGAAAAAATCTTTAAAAAAATCCTCTGGAAGCTGGTTTTCGCTTCACCTTGTTCCACAGCTCGTATACACATAGTCTACCTATGGCGTCTCTTTCTTATTCTTATAGTTATGGTATAGAAGACGGCCTTTGGCTACAAAAATCTTTTCAGGTGAATGAGGAAGGTGTGCCGCATACATTAGAAAAGCCCATGGTCGGTTGTATTAAGTGCGTGTTTGCATGGCTCGCAGGCTTCTCCTCCGGTTGGCCTTTTTCGTGATGTTGTTTAGGTTGGGGAACCCACCACCCAAAATCCATCCTTTGAAAATCTCAGTCTCAGTTGCGACCAGGTTTCGGATCGGTTCTCACTCAAATCTGCTGAGGCTTCCTTTATTTTATTGGTTATTTCCATTTTGTTCTTTTTCGATCCTGAAAACTCCAATAGTTCGCCTCAAACGGAAAAAAATTGTCGCAAGTGATTTACCTCTCGCGTGGCCCAAGGATTAAATCTCGTATGTGTGTGTGTGCCATAATTTGAGTCGGAATAAAATAAATCCTCGAGAAATTGGAATGGAGCCCAATAAATCGCCCGCTTGCGGAACCCAAGCGCAGCAATCCAAGGAATAACTAAAGTCCAAAGCTGCCAAAATGAGGTAAAGCCCTCCGTTTCCTTCAACTCGTGTTTTTCTTTCTTTTCCCTGTCCTGGATCATTGCAGCCCATCAATTTATGTACGCAAAAGTGGAGATGATAGCCTTTCTCGCTCTCTTATGCTTTTTCTAGTGCAGGAATCTGGGTGATTCCAAATCTCCCAAATTCAATTGCCCTTCAGCTTTTCTATTTTTTCTTTCTTTTTCTGTCCATCCCAATCGCTCGCTCTACGTGGCGTCTTGCTCTGTAAAATGGAAACCGATCGTATTTCATAGCTCCCCATTTTTACGACGCGAATTTCTAAGGGGGCGTGAACATGTTTCCATGTGAATCGCGAGACGAGCCGACACTCACACGGACACATACCGAAAAGGACGAGAATCTCCATTTTCAAGCCTATCAACAACGGTTCTCTTTTACGCAAACACACCTGTGCAGCATTTCCGCATTGTTCCCATCTGTTCTCTAATACCTCAGCCTCCGCTGGGATTAACCAAGGGGGGCTTTTCAACCGGGATTTGTTGTTCTGGTTCTGTAATGTAACTAAAAAGCTCTTAAAAACAGAAAAGATTGAGAGACGAGTGTATTGAGGCTCATTATCGCAGGAAAGGGAACTTTAAACTGAATTAGGCAGCATAATGCAGCCAACAGAGGCAAGGCGGGAAATAGGCCCTGCATGTTCCATTTCTGGGAGGTAATCCACCCTTGGCAAAGGCAAAGGGGCAATGGCTTTTAACCCAATGCACAACCATAACTCGTATCGAAAGACGCTCCACTCGGACTCTTTTCACATTCTACACATTCTACAGCCGCATCTCATCGAAAAGCTGTCGGAGTTCGTAAGACAGGGATCTCGAGTGATGGATTTAGTTGCCCAAATGCCGATCTCGGTTCAATTTTGCAAAGATTTTAGGCAAGTAATGCAGTTATACACAGATTACTGGATAATGCATGCTGACTCTTTGTATTCTTCAAGCGGGGTCAAGAACTCGTTCGTTTTTAGAAGCGAAAGGTTTCCTCAAAAGTCACGTTCCGCACGTGCAAATTGCTTGAGCGTGCGAAATACCTTCGGTTTTTGTTGGGAGAACGAGCGGGAGTCCTAAGTGGCCGTGAGCGTAAGATGATGCGCTTCCGTTTACCGGAAACCGTAAATATTGAACTCCACACTGCCAAGCGTTCCACTTAACAAATTGAGGGGGGTCTGGGGGGCAAAAACGTTTTCCAGCGCTCGAAACGCGACTCGAAAGGGTCATCTATTCAGGAAGAATTCAAGTACATGCAGTGTACACTTCCGAGAATGTGCCAAGTCAAAGTCGTTAGAACCAATTGTTGTGGTACCCACAAACATGTTTTTTTCCCGTTTTCGGGAGGCAAAACCCATGTCCTGCCGGCATATCGCACTTACTGTGGGGTTTTTAACCCACTGGTCTGAATGAGGTTTGACCCTGAAAGCTTTTAATGTCTTCTGACACGACAGAACAACGAAGACTCCCTCCTGCTTAAACCGCCAAAGCGCTACACAAAACGCCCTCAAAGTATAGGTGACATATTGGGAAATAATGGGATAGGCCTATAAACCCCGAAATTTTCTGGGCTTTGGGGTAAATATGCAACAACCTAGATCTTAGCACGGATAAAAGGTTCGATTTTTCGATGAAAAATGCCCCCTGGCTTTTCAACCTTTTGCCCTCAGGGTCCGCCAATCCCTATAAAAGCCTGCATTTTATCGGCCATTGATTGCATGTGTGGGAACAGACGCATATGACTGTGAAACAATGTGATAATACAAGGGAATATTGTGACGCGGTGTTGATATTGTTATAAGCTAATATCCGGACAGCATAATCCGTGGATTTTATCTTTCAAACCCGAAAAAATAATAGAAACCGAAACAAAATAAAGTGAAAACACTCTGCATTATTGAATGAGTACAGTAAGGAACTTATTGATCGCTAGATGGACTTGCAAATTGACCAATGACATTGCTTTTCTGTTGTTTAGACCAATCCGGTCATTTGAAGCCTATACTTCTACGCTTTAGGGTTCTCAACACGATATTCCTTCTAAATTCACCAGTCAGTTACAGGAGCAGGTCATTTGTTAGGTTTAATAGTCGATAGGATTGAATAAAACTTTTAAAATAAGCCCTTGTATACAACGCTAACTAAGCATCCTGGATGCCCATCAAATACATAAACAGTTTCATAGCATACTCTAGCGGTCATCATATAGCACTTTATACTTACTTTATAATACTTTTAATTTAGGAAAACATCAGTCATTGAATTAAACAACCTGCTCATTTAATTGAGTGGAGAGTTTAGAAGGAATTTCGATACCTAAGCGTAGTAGCTAAAAATAACAAGATTGGTCTAAACAACGAAAAGCAATGTGATTGGTCAATTTGCAAAGTCCATGTAGCGATCAATAAGTTCACTACTGTACTTTCAAAAGTGATAGGGCGAGAGTTAGAACAGCAATGAACCAATTTATCGAGTTTCTCTAAGCGAACCCCACGAAATTCCAGTCACGTAGTATTGTGATGCGCCCGAGAAGACACTTAAGATGCTCATGACAGGGAGATAAAAGGAAAAATTCCGAATATTGAGCTGGGGGCTGTCAGGGACAAAGAAAAAGAGGCGGAGTTTTGCCTAAACGCTGATTCAAGAGTGTATAAGGTCATACTAGGGCGCCATTTCCGGGTAAATGAGCACAGAACCCAGCGGAGCCGTTCTAAGAACAACAACAGAGCAAGTTGTAGGAAAATAGGCTAAAAGGAAAGGCGACAGTGGACGTTACAAGTATTTGGCCAACGCGAGGAATATTCTTGGCGGCGAAAAGAACAAAAAAAGTGGTGTGAATTATTCACGCAGCCTTTTTCTCTCTTTTTTCCATTTTTTTGCGAGCAGTAAAGGGATCATTTTTGCATAAATTTTAACCCCCAGAGCCCCCCGCTTTGCCATCTTATCTTTTCCAGCCAGTTGGCAAGAGTTAAAGAGGACGAGTCTTTTGCCACCATAACTAGCCTCCCAAAAAACGATTTTTCTTCGAAAAAAATAGGCCAAAGAGTCGTGCTAAGAAGCACAGTATCCAGTCCCGATAATGGGGCACCGAGGATGGTTAGATAAGCCGGAGTAACGCTACGAGTCCGGGGGCTGGAGCAACGTTCGGTAAACTGTTTATTATTCATTATTGCATCGTGACGCCATTGGTATGGGCTGGCCGAAGTAACGCGTCGAGTTCCCGCCTGGCATTGAAGGGAACGTAGATTCACTTTTTAACTTTGGACCGGTTAGTCGATACGTGGCATTTAGTTGGAATTTAGCCCCCGGGCTACATATTTTATTTTATCCAGAACTTTCATTTGACCCAATAGCAAATCCTTTTTATGACTCTTTTATGATCACTGCCGGATGAAAAATATTGGCAAAGGTATAAAACTGGTTTAATGAAATTTTGTCTCATTTATTTTTTTATGTGTAAAAAACCCTCAGTCGGTTAAAAGCCGAACTCCAGCAACTGAAACGAAAAGGCGCCTTAAAGGCCCACGCCGAAGATGACGGGCGACCCCCGGCTTCCTCTTCTTCGACGCGGTCGTGCGGTCGATGTCGCGTCGAATTCGGCCGTATTATCAACCGTGGCGCGGCTTGTCGGACCTGTAAACAGCGCGTTTGCAAAAATTGCCGTGAATTCAACCTCCGCGGAACGGACTGGGTCTGTACCTTATGCTTCAAAAACGCGTAAGTTTTTTGTTCGGATTTTCTTCCCTCGAGCATTACCATCAAGAGTAATAATAAGAAAAAAGAAAGAAAAGCCCAAGGAAAACCGGTTCTCAAAATTCTGTAGGAGTAGGTGCCGAAGTTTAGAATATCGCTCTCGGGCGTTTTGCACAAGAAGGGGGCAGGCAGGGGGGTTTTGAAAAGACCGAAAACCTGCTTAGATGCTCAATGCGCAATCCGGTGCTGTCGTATAGTGAGGAAAAGGTCACTTTGTTACCAAGCCAAGTGTTTTAGACCTCCCAAACTCGTCTTTTTCGGTTGCACTTTGACAGTGCACTTCCATTGACAGTGTTTTCCCATCGGCAGAAATGTAACACACTTCTTTTCTTTTTTTGTGCATTCTGATCCATTCAGCGCTTTGGTAGTATTTGGCTTAAGAGTGTCAAGATTCTCATTACCTGCCTTAACTCATATCAGTTTGTGCAAGTCCTCCCTTTCGCCAGAGAACGTCAACATTCCTCCAACTACGCCCTACCTGCAATCAGGTCTAGATTCTTAAAAACTTTTAGATCTCTGCAGGTTTCATAGGTAACCCAATGTTTCTGGGCAGTTAAATCCCAGCAAGAAGGCGAGCGAAAGTGTCTTGTATTTAATGGATGGTGTATTTCTTATTATCTTCTTTTTTCTTGCAGAGAACTTCAAGCGGCGACCTCCGAATGGATGAACGTGTTTGTGAGACGTCCCAGTCGTCGCCGGAATTCCAAGGATTACGTGGCACCTGGTGATATTGTTGCCAAGAGCATTAAACGGTGCTGGACCATCTCAAGTAAAATACCTTTCGATTCGCCTTTCCCTGTCTTGACTGTTACGGGACCCATTTTCCCTTTCCATTTTTGGTTTATTCGGTCCTTGTTTTATTTTCAATTTAACCTCGTTTACGTTTACAAAACATCAGGCTCTGAGCAAACAAAACAATCCCAAAAACGAAATTTTTGGAATTGTTAGCTCGTTAAGCTGAGTTATTTCTAAATTTAAATTTCGAAAGCTGTTTTCAATGATTTATCTGTATGGCTAATCTATTTTCTTCTTTCCATTCCGTTTTTTAAATTAAAAAAATAAGATCCGTCTGGGTCGAAAGGAAATCGTGAGCCTGAACTAAGAGCTTACAACACGTTGGGCCATCCCCACCAGCCCAAAGCCGCGTCACCGCCTTCGGGAGCCTCACGACAATTCCCTTATTCGTCCCTGTCCCAGAATGACGTCGTGGGCGCCCCCGCCTTACGTGAAGCCCAGCACCATCCCCGTTTAGCCCCTCGAAGGTCAGCCAGTCTCTCCAAAGCCGATACCGTCACGATGGACCGGTCCCAGTCCCAATCGCATTACCAGCAGTACGACTTCCCGACCAGTACGCCAAGTCCCACGTCCCCTTTGCCCTGGACAGGCCATTCTCACTGGAGTCCAGGTCGCTTACCCGCGCCGGACCGAGTGGCGCCTCGGCGTCGCAACAGCACTGCCAGCGAGTCGATGGAGCTGCATTACTCCCAACGCTCGAAAAGTATGGACCGAGTGACTTACTACCAAAACAACTACCCGACCCCTCGGCCAGTAGCCTATTCTGTCGATGTTCCGCCGTCGGATTACGTCATGTTCCTGGATCGGGAGACAGTGCCGGTACCCGTGTTTCGAGACAGCAACGATCCGCACCTCTACCATGCCGGTAACGAGATCCCGTACCGGGAACGCGCTCGGAGTATGGACCGTAGTACTAATTTGAACTCGAGCAGTAAGATCAGGATGGGTACGCGGAGTAGCGGTGGTGGTCTCGGTCCTCCGCCGCCAAGATTTACGGACACACATGGTCATCGCAATGCTCGGAACGCCGAGCAATTAGACGGTACTTCGCTACTATCCAATTACCCTCGAATGGGCCCCGCCATAAAACCCAGAGGAGGGGGAGGGAATTACCCCACGGGGTCATTGGATCGCCTGATGATGCCAGATGGGGGGAGGAAGAGCCAGCAGCAACGGATCAATGACCAGCAACGACAACAAAATATCAACCGGGTGTACATCGACGGCGCCGACGACGCTGGGATGGCACCCATATTGCATTCCGGAGCGACGTCTTCGTACCGCACTTTGCCGGGAAATACGACGTCGGGAATTAGCGTGCACATGACCCATCAAACCTTGCCCAAACCCGTTCGTACGAACTCATCAACTAATAGCAAGTCTGGTCCGCCGCCTATTACAGCCATAACTACTCCAACTGTGCTTCCATCTTCGCCGGTCACTCGACGCCAGTCGGAGGAAAGAGACTTCTTCCCGGAATCAGCGGCCACGTTACCCCGCGTTAGCAAAAAGCTACTGCCGGCCGTGCCCAATTCGGCGGCAGGGACAATCACCAAAGTGTATTTGAAGAACTCACCACTGGCCCAGAAACCCTCCCCGCCCTCTTCGTCGGCGTCCTCGTGGACTTCCTACGATGTGGAGCAGGCCACAGGGACCGTTTTCCGAAAAGTAACGCTTACAAAGGAGCGCGAGCGTCAACAGGGCCACATAACTTTTACAGGTACTTATTCTTTTTTCTTCTTTTATATATATTGCAGATATTTTGTACGACTGAGGCAGTACTGTACTGGGTTAAAGGTCTCTGATCGCTTTAGCAAAAACTGGTAGAGGTATCTTTGCACGTCAAAAAGAAAATGGCGAAACCAAGTGGAAATCCCCAATGTATAAATCATTATTCATAGCGGATGAACATCTCAAAGGCGATGTAAATCGGAAAGCATTTTACCCAGTTTTCCACTCGATAGCTTTGCAAAGTAACGTTGCAAAATTGGATCAGTACGACGCCGGAAAGAAATCATAAATCAGAATCAGCAAAGAAAGAGAAAAAATATAATAATAATAAAGATATGAGACAATAAATAAAAAGAAAGAAATTGAAGTGAAATAAAAATAGGTAAACAGTTCAGAATTGGAAGCATTTTGTTGTACAAAAGGATAGGAAAGAAATTAATAGAATCAATAGAATTAATAGTAAAGACTTCCTTTCTAAGATCGCTTTTTCAATCATGTTGGAGAGCACTTAATCATTTTGTATGATTAATGGTTGTGGCTAAACAAAATTATTTTACTAAAAAAATACGTTGGGATTGAAATCAAAACGGTTTACTCAACATTGATACATATTTCACCATTTTAAGCCTTCTATAAAGCAAAGATTCGCCGGAAATTGATTATCTGGGCTACTTTGGTACTTTTTCTTTTCCCCCAGACCTTTATGTCAACTCTAGCAAATTGAACCTCTTTTAAAAAAAAGTAAAAAAAAAAAAAAAAACATTTTCGACTACATGGATCCTTTCTGCCTCTCTATCTCTCTCGCTCTGTATCAACTAACAAAAAAAGGCTGTCTTCGGGTGGAGTTGCTTTAACTTGCATGTCCCAGTCGCGGATTGCATGGCCAAAAGCACATGTTATCCTTCAAAACATTTTAAGTGGAGAATTTCTCAAGGTTTTCATTCCGAAGAAGACGTTTATACCAGCAGCAGAATCCATCGCTCGCATAGTCGTCGTACGCAGGATCGGACCACGTACACCGTCCGCGAATCGTCCATGCATGAAGGCAGCGATTCCGCCAGTGAAGAGATTGTCCTCGACACGGAGAAAATGGTGCCTGGCGGGGATGATTACCGGCTAGTTTTTATCAGCTCCGATTCTTCCAAAAGCTCCTTGGACGAAGAAGGCAGTTTCGAAGACGATACTTCCCGCCGTCCTTCCAGTGGATTGCCCAACGAGTCTGATACTGCGGGCTTTATCGATGAAACCGATTGGGAGGAAGATCTCCACCATAAGCCCCTCCCTCCTGGCCGGCACCAGCGCCGGCTGCTTTCTTCCCCTTCTTCGTCGTCTTCGGTGGCCGGTACTTCGATTTTCCCACCCCAGAAGTCCTCTCGAAGCCTTCCCCAGCCTCCTCCGGTCAAACTCGTCGACTCTGCCTCCTCAACCACATCTTCATCGTCGATTCGGACATCCCAAAAAGCCCACCGACGTCGTTCTTCCTCCGCGTTAGAAGGCTCTTGGGCCAGTAGTTGGGAGAACAACAGTCCCCGCACGTTCCTCATCGACGATTTCCACCAATACGCCTGGAGTGACTCTTCAGCCCTGCCTGCTGATCCGCAAGCGATCCTCCCACCCGTATCCCAAGTCACTACCATCACTCGTGAGGTGCAGACCGATCCTTTAGGCTCTTTGGATGAACAAGACTTCCATTTCTTCATGTCTGATATGAAGGGAGGGCATCTGAGTCGTTTGAATCATGTGAGTCCTTGGCTGAATCTCAGCACCGAGAATATAAACCCAGCGAGTCCCACCCGTAGTTTAGAAGAATGGGAAACGGCCAGTCACCATATCCGCACCCCGTCTTCCCTCGGTTACCGCTTTTCCCTCGCGGAAGACGTCCCCGGTACGTATTTGCCAATTTGGCAGCCTCCTCTTAGTCGCCGCTCCAGTTTACAAAGTTTATCCCACATTCACCCTGAGAACTGGTGCCCCAGTGAGGATTCCCAAGAGCCAGGATCCGAAGATCGACTGCCCAGACCGTTTTACCGCAGTGATTCCAAGCGGTCGAGCGGCGAACGTAGTTTAGAAGAACTCCAACTCAGCGCCGAACACATGCTCGCTAGTTCGGCGCTCGTCAGCGATTCCAGCGCTTTCCTTTCTAGTTTATACTCCGCCCAGGGTACCGCCTTACCCGGCTTGCACGAGTACCGGAACCAAATTCTCCACGAAATCCAAGCCTACACCAGCAAAGGGGATTGGAATTTATCTGATAAGCTATCAGAGACCGATAACGATTCTTTGCCAACAGCAAACAAGTCTCAGCTCCCGAATCAGAGTACATCGGAGCATCCCGTTCCCAACGCTCCCACTTGGCACAATAACTGGCCCAAGCCGAGTCCCTTGCGTTTTCGCAATCACAACCCGAGTTACAGAATTTGGCCGACGGGCTTACCCTCTGCCCGGTCAGCTGTCAATTCTGCGAAACGGTGGAAGCCTTGCTCGGTGTTAATGGAAACGGAACCGTGCCTATGGGAAGGGGAGCCCGGGAAAACCCCAGGTGTGAGTGGTCCTAGCGCCAGATGGCCTTCCGAGGCTCTTTTACCTGAAGAAAAGGAAAGGAAAAGTGGTCCATTGCCCGTGGCCAGTCCTCTCCCTCGAGCCGCCAGCAGCAGCGAAAACGACCTTCTAACAACACCATCGTCGGGCCAAGTCGTAGTAGCTGCCGTCGAGCGAGAACCTCTACAGGTTGGTGAGGACAGTTTTTGGGAAAAAGTGCCATTTTTACCTCAATTGGTGGTAGACTCCTTGCCCACGAGTGATGTGGTGGGCAAATTGCTCGAAAACAGTGAGCAGGCCGTGATTGGCGTGAAAGAATTGGCACCAGTGGAATTATTGCCGCACAGTTACTCGGATAGTGACCTGCAACTCTTGCCGGAGAAATTGGTCAGCGACGACGGACCTACTTTCTCCTGTTCCAATTACGACGACGGTAAGGCTAACGATTCTACTCAACTTGCCCACTCGCCAGCCAACCACTCCAACACGCTTCCCTCTGCTTACGCTGCTTGGCCTACTGCGCTGCAGATAAACCCCTTTGCGCCCTGCTCTGGAGACCTGGAACAAGAAGCAGCAGAAGCACGTGCAGGGAATATTCATGACGAAAGTGCAGCTCGGATTACGACGCCCATTATTCACTCCTCCTCCTCCTCTTCTACTTCTTCGCATTCTTGCCCTGGCTTCGTAGAACCCGCCATTGTTCCTAGCTATTGTGTGGCCCGAACCCAAACCGAAACGCCAAACTCGACGTCAGTCGACCCAGAAGCTGAGCAGGTGCAGCATCCTTTAAATCGATCGTCATCTCAAACATGTGAAACGTCATCACATACTGTTGACAGTGTTGTAGTGCTGCCCGAAAACCTCCCGGCTCATATTTCAGAGAAACTGGGTGAAATTGAGGAGCGTGATGAACAAAACAGCTTGACTAACGAAACGGAAGTGAATTCGGATTGTCTTGCCCCACGACCGGAAATGGAAGATGTTAGCGACAATCTAGCGACAGTTCCTCTCGATGGCGCTGTGCTCGACCATAACAAAGTCGAACCAGAGGCAAGGGAAGAGAAAGAGGAAACGCCACATACGAATAGTACGATAAAAGGGGAGGAACTTATTGGAGCTATTGATTGCCACGCTGAACCTCCGTTACCAGAAAGTGCCTTACTTTCCCCCGACGCAGAGGGGGAAAAAACACACACTGATGCTCCAGATTCTGTGCCAGCAGACCCCGCCCCTCAAGATGAGTCACCCGCCCCGTTACCTGCCACTCAAGTGGAAGTTATTGAGCCAAGTGGCAGCGAATCCGTCCTTACAGACAGTGAACGCTCTCGCTTTCAAGTGACCCGGGCTAGCACCCCGGAAGTGCGCGAAACTCGACGAGAATCAACGGTAAACAACAAGGCTCGGCGCCTACCGAGCGACTCCGAGGGCGTAACAAGCGGTGACGACGAGAGTCCCGGTTTCGAAACCGACTCCCAGCAAAACACGGTCGTTGAAGGTCAGGGTCAGTACCAGAATCTCCGGTATTTTGCCTTAAAACAAAGTCGCTCTTCGAGTCAGATGAATCAGCAGCTATCGTGGAGCGAGCCGGAAGGGAGTCACAGCAACAACAGTAGTATTCCTGCTTCACCGGTCCTGAGCGATGGTAGACTCACACCCCAACGTAGAGCGTACGGTGGTCAATACACCAGTTACATTTTAATCACGCAAGACTTGGAAAAGAGCTCAGGGAAAGAGCCGGAAGAAGCCGTGCAAGAAGACCTCCCGGTTCCGTTCACTGCAGCCAGCGAAGGCAAAGAAGAAACCCTAGAAAAGGCGCCGAATCGCGTCACGGTAACGGTGCCTGCCCCAGCCGTTCAGGACCACGCGGGTTCGGTCTGTGTGGTGGCCGTGTCCGCGGTCGAAGAAGAAAACTCGGTAGCTGAAGACGATCTGACGCTGAGATTCGACCCAGAGTGCCAGGTAGAGACTCAGCAGCGTTTATCGGGAGACGAAGACGAAGGCTCCTATGTGACCATCAGTGGGAACGGAACGTTAACCGAGTTCGGGGCCACGGATGACGATAAAGATTCCGACGGTTTCGAGTCGTCGTCGAGGCTAAGTACCAGCGAGTTTGAAGAAGATTTAGGCGAGGAAGATCCACTCACGACTTCCAATCTGGCGCGGTATTTCACGCTTACTCTGGAGACAGGGTTAAACACGCCTAGGAAACAGCCAGTGACGCACCGGAATCCGATCATTTCCAACGATTCTCCTCCCAGTTTTGAGGAAGAATCAGCGAGTACAGTCACAGCCGGAGAAGAGGACAGTTTCCATGATGATTCGGATCCTTCCGAGCGTTATGGATCTGTCGAGGATGTCGAGAGTAACTACAGCGAATCGGCGTCCTCGGGTGACGAAGCCTACATGGATCGGGAGGAGGAATTGCGTGGCTACCACCGCGCTATCGACTTTACTTTACACACCATCTTGGAAGAGAGTTGTGAAGAAAGTGACGGCGAACGACGCAAGCCGGAACAGGAAACAAAGCGCTCGGATCCTTCCGCGTTGGAAAAGTACTTTACGATGGGCCTGGCCGCGGAAGAATCAGCCAAAGCCGGCCCCCAGGACTCATGCTCAAGAAGACGAGGTAGTGCCAGTGGATTTGCTAACGAAGAAAGCGAATATAGTGATACTTTCTCGGAAACTTCTAGTTCCATATATTCGGAAGCGCTCGATTCTGTCGAGGAGCACGATCCTTCCGGCTTACCGGCCTTGGATCCGGTGGATTTGGCGTCTTCTCGCTTGGAAAAGTACTTTTTAACAGGTTTCTTGGGCTTGGAAGCTGGCCAGTACCATGCGACTGGCCTCGTCAATCCAGAAGGTGCTTTAAACGAGCCTGGTAACGGTTCAGACGGCGGTCCTTCCTCCGATGGTAGCGAAAGTGTGGGGAGTGACAGTGAAGGCCATCCGAGTCCCGAACAACGGCGCCGAAAGGTCATCAAAGCGCGCGGCGCGCGACCGGCCAATACTTTCGCTCACCACTCCCATTTGCTCTTCCCGGATTGGCCGCCACCACGAACGGGAACTTCGAAAGATCGCAGTATTAGCTCCGAGAACTTAACCCTTTTAACCGTGGCCCATAGTCCCAGTCTGGTAATCGACACGGCCGCCAGTCAAGAAACGTTGCCGGTTCTTTCTTCTTCGGAAAATGACGACCAGAAGGACAAGAATGAGGGGGATCCCGCTGATAAAGCGTTTGAGAAGGCAGACGGGCAATTTGATACCATCAAACGGCGCAAAAAGACCAAACGATCCGTGACGGATCCGTCGACTCCGGTTCATGACAAGGCGGATTCTTCTTTCCCCGAAACGCCGGCCGAGGACAAGGCCGCTCCTGTGCCTGTTGTCGTCAACCCTGAAATAGCCGTTGTTACGCACGAGTTAGCAGCTTTACAAGACGAAGATACGCTTGACACCCCTCCAACAGAAGAACAGGACCAAGAAGACATCCAAGAACGCAGTCAAAAGTATCAGAGTCGTGACAGCGGGTTTATTGGCAGCTGTGATGACCTTTTAACCGAAAACTCGGCTAACCGGACGCCGACCACGCCCCCTTCTAGCGGTTCCGATGAACGAGATGCCCATACCAGTCAAAGTGCCGGTGACTTGGAGATTCTGGCCGGGGGCCACTCGGATACGGCCGACACCAAGTCCACCAAGAGTATCGACAGTACTGGCTCTTCTACGAGCAAGGGGAGTCTCTTTCCCAGTAGTAGGTCCGCCCACTTGGCTGGGAGTGGCCGGAGTCACTCGACTAAAGTGACGCGGAAGGACAGCTTTAATAACTGGAGTTCCGACGAAGAAACCAACCTCATGATGAATAAAATGCGCGCCTTTTTTCGTAACATGATCCAATCCACCCCAGTCGCTCAACCTCCTGCCATTACTCCTCCTCCTCCGCCTCTTCCTCCGGTAATGATCCATAGCACGGTGTCCGACGCCTCCCATCGTGTTAAACCGCCCCAGTTGGTAGCTTTCGAGAATGAGTTGACCAGACTCATGAAAACTGTACCGGGAATCAACGACGAGCAAGTCAAGGAAATTGTCGAGTACCTCAGTAGTGAGGATACCTGGAGCGACTCGTACGATTCTTCAGACTATACCAGTAGCGACCTAGAGGGCGCCTACTACTCCGCCGCTCTGGAATCGACGACCGTTCCCGATTTGCAGCTGAACTTGCACTTGAAATCACATCTGCAAGAGCAGATTTCCGCCAGTTGCCAGGAAATCATTGAGCAGTTCGACGTCACTCAGCAGCAGCCGCCACCTGAGTCGCTCCAGCAAGCGGAAGATCCTGCCAACTCTTTGACCAAGGAGACCGCCTTGGTCTACCAGCGCCTCATGTCCTCTTTGATTCGGACTCAGCAGCATCCCAAATCGCCTCAGTTACTACCGTCCCATGTCGCCGCGCCCCCTCATAACTCTCCGCCATTGATTGCCAAAGTGTTACAACATATCGGCAACCGTTTGGTAGCACTCATGCACGAGGTGTCCAACAGTGATTCCAATTCCCATTCCGGCAGCTTGGACGAGCGTCACCATTCGAGCGTCGTCACTTCCAGCCCTCGTCTGCGTAAACCGATTCCCCGGTCGAGCAGCAGTAGCTTGACTGGCCAAAACCACCATCAGAGCGTGAGTAGCGCCGATTCAGGCTCAATGGACGAAAAAAGCTCTTTACACTCCACCAGCTTCGATTCCAACGAAAGTCCCACCGATACCGAGCAATCCCCTGATTCTTCCGACGATCGTCTGGCACCCCATTCGTCTTCTAATAAGAAAAAGTCACGGGGTTTGAGTTCGACCAGTAGTCTTCCCAATGCCAGTACCGAGCCTAAATTGTCTTCCTTGCCGTTACTCTTTGGCAGCGAACATCGTCTCATGAGAGAAGAAATCCGCGGGTATTCCTCCTTAGAATCAAGTACTCAGACGTCTCGATCGGGCTCCTCCTCTCTGCCCTACCAACCCCGATACAAGAGTCGAACTGCCGACAAGAACCGAAGCCCGGCTCCGGAACCGATACCTGTAGTTGCTCTTCTGCCGGAAGACGACAAAACCGAGGACCACGACGAAAACGAGGAACGCTTTGTGAAGAAAGCCCGCGCCCTGCCCCGATTCTCGGTTTTTCGTTCTTCCAGGGAAAGTCGGGAGGCGTTACAGTCTTCCAGTAGCGGGATTTCGGACATTGCTGAAGAACGGGACGAGTTTTCAGGCTGGCGGAGTAGTTTCGAGTCGGCGATAGCCGCCGATTCCCGGACCAAGTTGTCACTAGAAGCCAAGAGACGCAGCGCTGGCTCGGGCGGCTCTTCCAGCGAGCTTTTCGCCAGCATGAGCAGCGACCATTTGCTGCTTGAGCGAGAAAGCCAGCATATCGGTATCGGCAGTCGGATGCGATCTCGTCCCGGTGGCCATTCTTCCAAATTTTCGCTGCCGAACCTTTTGGAGCGGGACGCGGTTCGTTTAGCCAAAGAACGCGAGCGCGAACGTGAACGCTCGGCCAGTAGTGACGTTTTACTGTCGACCAGTCCCGTGGCCAGCCATTCCCTCTTGGGAGTGATTGACCAACGCGAGGAAGAGGACGCCGATTGGGACTTGCTAAGAAGTACGCGGTTGTCCACGCGGAGACGCAGCAGCGTGCCCGATACGCGGTGTGAAGAACGTCGCGTCAACGATCTCAGTCCTGAACCGCGCTCGACCACTCTTCCACGAACCGTGACGGGCTTTAGCGTGGCCAACGGCGGAAGTACTGGCTCCATCATGAACCTGCCGGTCTCCGTTTCCTCTTCCCACACGGAATTGCGTAAACCTTTGGGTGTGCTTAGCCCTGGGACCAACAGCGTCAGCACTTCTAGCTTAAACACCACTTCCGCTTCCTCGAACCATGTCGATACCCCGATCCGCTCGGCGAGGTATCGGCCGCCTGGCTACCGGCACCAACCGGTACCGCAATCCAGTCGCTTTACTCAGCGAGTACCATCGGCGCCTGGATTGGGCCCAAACCAAGGTTTGCCCTGGTCAGGTTCGCTCACGTCACGCAAGCATGTTCGCTCCATGTTTACGGGTAAGTTCGACGCAATTACCGCCCTCCAGCCTTTACACGTGAAGACATGATAAAAAAACGACGGCCCTTCTCTTTCTAAGCAAAACCTCCTTAAAGAAGTCGTTAACAGCACGCGAGAGAAATTTTCGAGACAAAAGAGAGAGTGGCCGACATTTCCCCCAGCTCCATGGGAATGACCGCGCTACATTTCCCACGATATGTAATACGTTTTTTAAGCATCCGTTGCAATTCCCTTCGTAATCTTGAGTTTCGCTCGTATTTCGTTTACCGAGCTGTTTTCGCTCGTATTTCTGTCAAGTAAACGCGTTGCCTATTAATGTTTCTCTTCCCAGATTAGGTTAGGTCTTGTACCATTTGGGACAAACTAGCTAAACAAAAAGAGAAGGAATTGATTGACAAATGAAAATGAAACATTTGCAAAGTATGTCCTCATTCCTATCCAAGTTTCCAATTATCGCGCCCACATGAGTCCGGCAAGCGAGGCAACGACCGAATTTCAGTTGTCCCCCTTAATTAGCATGAACAAACGCAGTGATTCCAACGAAGCGTGACATGTTCCTCACGGTTTCGGTTTTGTTTTTACGCCAAAACCCCAAAAAAGATCCCGCGGAGCCTGCGTATGTCAGATAAAAACCTTGTCGCAGGATACGGCAGTGGGTGTCCCAACGGAAACTGATAACATCCGTTGCAATTCCGCGCAAACTAAAAACATATTAAACCGGTTCTGGCCTTTTCCATTCAGTTAGTCCCGCTCAATTCAGTTGGTAGCAAAAAACGTTGCCTCATTCGATCTTTTTTGGGCACACGAAGAATGAGTGGCTCCTACAGCACATTCCAAGGCCAGAAATCGTCAGACAAAAAACCGAAATCGAATTGGTTAGCGTGGTTGCCTCCAGCGTTACATTGCTCGTGTTGTGAGTCGGACGAAGAGAAAAATAGCGAATTGGAATTAAAGAGGGTAACCAAGCAAGAGCAAAACGTGGTAGTGACCAAGAAAGTGGTGAATCGAGCCGAAACTTTGGAGGAAGAATGCTCTGATTCGACTCCGAAACACTCGCCGATTCTTTCCCGAAGCTTAGACAAAACAAGTGCAATTCCAGGCGATTCCCCGAGTCCTTCGTTAGGAAAACTTCCAGATTTGAGTCAGAGTACGCGACTGGCGCTTCATCGACGTAATCTGTTCAAACAAGAGCGAAAACTCCTGAAGCGGCGATCTTTAGAACAGCAAATTGCCAAGACTCGCCCTGTTCGCCAGTCTTTTGATGAGACGGCTAAATTAGTGGGAGTGGGAAGAGGCCAAGGTTTTCGATCTTTAACCCTATGATTTTATTTTCCATTGGAACATTCAGGCCAGCGTATTGAGAATCGACAGATTTTTGGCTCGTGCTCCACTCTAATAACACTAATGACTTTTTTTTTCGTTTTTAGATGATCCTAATGATGCCAATTCCACCCCTCCCTTTGTGCGGGAGGGCTTGCGAACCAGCATCGCTAGTGCGGCAAGCGGCGAATCATTCTCATCCATATCTGGTACCGAGACAACGGATGATGTCGATCACAATGTCGCCAAGCACAGAAGCACGTCCCTTTCCGCATTAGGAGTGAGTACATATTTTTTCATGTTGTAAGTTTTGTAACGTTTAAGCTGAACACCGAACTTGTTCAAGCGATTCCGAGATAATCTGGCAAAAAGACCTCGAAACTCCAGTTTTCCTGAAAATTTTAATTACTCGAATTACTTTGAAATGGCTATAAGCTCAAAATTACTTAGATTTGAAAGTAATTTTGATACTAGTTTATTTGATTGGATTTTATCCAGCGTGTAAACGAACTTTTTCATTTAAGCTGAGATTTTTCAGAGAAAGTCCAAGATAGTAACATTTGTATTTTTGTCTTGCCTGTACTGAGAGAAAAACTAAAGGTTTCATTGGTTTGTTCATTAGACCCGGAGCGACTCATTAGCCAGCGTGTATTCAGCTGCAGGGGAAGCGCGGTACGGCACTGTTACGGTCAAAGGCGAGGTGCAGTTTGCACTCTTTTACAATTACCGTCACTCGGAGTTGCAAGTTCTAGTCAAACAATGTCGAGACTTGGCCCCGGTGGACGTCAAACGAAGCCGATCGGACCCGTAAGTAGAATCCTACTTAAAGCTTGACGTTCTTTAAGTATATAGTCATCCTATTTATAATTACATGTTTACTATTTGAAACACTAGTAACGAAAAAAGCTACATATTAATAAAATTACTAGTAATTCGTAATAATAAGACATTGCATTTCTTGACTATGTAGGTACGTGAAAGTATACTTATTGCCTGATCGATCCAAAAGCGGCAAACGGAAGACCAAAGTCAAGAAACACACTCTTAGCCCTGTGTTTGATGAAAACTTGAAAGTAAGTTGTCTTATTCTCACGAGGCAATCTTGAAAGAAATAAACCAAAAAATTGAAAAAGAAAATACTCAAGAATGATTTGTAAATAATGGGGACAATTCGCTATGCTTTCTTCTCTAGTTTCCCACGACATTAAACGAATTAGACGCAAGAACGCTCTGGCTCACCGTCTGGCACAGTGATATGTTTGGCCGAAACGATTTCCTTGGCGAAGTGCTTATGCCCTTGGCTGGGAAAATATTCGATGACACCACTCCTCGTTGGTTTCCATTGCAAGAGAGAGTAATGCTATTTTTCTGCTTCTTTAGCCTTAAAACAATAAATATATTTTGTCTTCCTCTCCATTTTGGTCCGACTCAAAAAAGACTGAACCGTTGGAAGACTCGCTCATTACTCCTCTGACTCATGGAGATATTATTGTGGCCTTAAAGTACCTGCCTCCGGAAGTTCTGACAACGAAAAAGGGACGGAAATCCAAAGGAGCCTTACACATTCTTGTAAAAGAAGCCAAAGGGCTCGTTCCTGTGAGAAGCAGCGGCTTGGCTGACCCTATTTGCAAATGGTAACGCTTTCCCATCTAAAGCCTGAACTAGAACAGCCGTCTATAATGTGTTGTTTTCCTAGTTGCATCATTCCTGAAAAGGGCAAGCAAAGCAAGCAGAAAACTAGCGTTAGCAGAAGATCGTTGAATCCTGCTTGGAACCACACATTTATATACGAAGCTATTAGCTTGGAGGAACTTAAAGAGCGTTCCATAGAATTGACCATTTGGGACCATGACCGTTTGGGCAGTAAAGATTTCATGGGAGGTGTTCGTTTCAATTCCGGGTTAGGTAAGTGTTTACAAAAGAATAAATAAGACGGGAGAACTATTCTTTATTATGGATTTCTTGATTGATATTAGGAGAGTACCAAGGTAAAGCTGTGGATTGGGCCGATGCAAATGGGAACGAACTAACTTTATGGCAGAATATGCTCGAACGACCGAACTTATGGTTTGAAGGCTCGGTTCCTTTACGAGCTTTCAGGGATAAACCCCAAGATTGATAAAAAATGGAGGTCATTATTGTTATTACTATAGTTTTGTTTTCCCGTTTATTTTAAATTTGTGTTTTTTCGGGCGAGTTTTTTAATGGACCAGACTGAAGATTTGCTATACTGAGACATTTTAATAAAAAAATAAGCCAAGCTTAAACTTAATGGTTTTTGCTATTTCCTATTCTCATTTTCAAAAGGTCTCTTGGACATAAATTGCACTAATTTTAAAGGTATTACTATTAATGGCCACTTCCAGTGGTTATTTTAATTTAGATCAAAACTGCTGATAACCATTTTGCCCTACAAAAGGGTTGATCTGATGTTTGGTATAGTAAGCTTCCGAATATCATTCAAGCTACTGTATGTCAAGCCGCTGTAGGTCAACAAGACGCCAAATAATGCTAGCCTTTTAAAAATGTTTGCATTTTTGGTCATGGTCCTATTGAGGAACCAAATACCGTTAATTTTCGATACTATTAAATCTGACAAATCATGGACATGTGGCATGAGTAAATTGAGGTAAACCCTTTTATATCTTTTATAATGTACCTTTGCAGGAGTGCAGATAGATCTCCACCAGTTATTTCTTTATTTAAGTTCAAGTTCTTGAAGCAACACACAATTTTTACCCAACACTCCCCTTGCCAGTTGGTAGATTCACGTCGCGTCTTTGTTGCTCTGGGCTTGTCACTCTTTCGCGCCAAGGATTTGACACGCTACGCCCCCACCCGGCGCACATAAGGTATACCGTACAGGTCGGTACAAGTACGCTATTGGCTGCGGGGCATCTAAACCTGGTCTGAATTAGTGTTCATCAAGGGAGTAATATATATAAAAAGGTATAGTAAAACTCAGTTATGATGTATAGAAAGATTGCCGAAGTTGTTTTTTAAAATAAAAAAAGTTTATAATTAAACATGTACTTCAATTCTGGTGCAGTGTTGAATTGTTTTCCTCACGGAAGATTAATGGTTTGGTGGTAAGAACACCTAATCTTTCTCATATTATTCAAGGCAATGAGGACCAAAACATACGAAATCTGGACAAATCAGCTCAACGTTTATGAAATTAAATGGAAAATCGAGAAATTTCATCGCGTTTCTGCTTTGGTTTTGGGCGGCTTAAATGTTGTCGTCTTGAGCTTTTTGCTCTTTTTCTGTTGAAAATGCTGCCAGCTTTGCACTCGACCTTCTCGCGAAGCCTAGATTTGAACAAATTTAGTTACTAAATCCTTTCGATCCATCGAGAAAGCACTTACTTCGTAGTTCTTTTGCCACTCTTTATCTTCCTTTTGTTTCGATTCCACAGCTTGTTCGTCCTCTCGCTTCCTTTTGCGTTCTTCCATGTCTCTGTTTTCCAATTCTCGTCGTTTTCTTTCCATATCTGCAAAAAGCTTCATAGTAAGGACGTAAACTGCTCGATTGTAAAATTCGGGGTTGTCTTCTTCCACTCGTGTGCTCCTGCCTTCCTTTTTGAGCTTCTTTTTCTTCTCCACCACCTTTACAAACTCCAAAATAAAAGATAATCGGCATTAAATAATATCTACCATTTGATCGGTGCGGCCTTTAGCTTCTTCAACGATATCCAGGCATTTCTTCCTCGTAATTTCATTTTCAAGGGTTTTAAAGGCTCGATTTACAACTAGTACAAAAACAAGACAAATGGAATTATGCTTACTATGCATTTCGGCTTGACTTTCAAAGTGGTCTTTTCAAGTAGTCTTACTTTCAAAAGCTATTTGGGCTCGGTCTTTGTCGTCTAAGTTTTTGTCAGGGTGAACAAGGAATGAGAGCTTGCGATATTTCTTCTTGATGTCGTCTAAGGACAGTTCGGGATCAATTTGTAAGACTTCAAAAGGGTTCAGATTCAAATAAGTAGCGCCAGGACGTAATAGCCTTTCAATTTGATGTTTAGGAGTCATAACCGAATCCTTAATTTCGATTTCCTTCACCTAAAAATCCGGAAAAAATCCCAAAATAAATAGGCTGGCAAATAACGTGTTTTGACTCTTACTTCAAACAAAAATTCCTGGAATGCTTCATCTGTCGGGACAGCAGGGTCCTGTGATGTACTTGGTAAAGTCATTTTCTTTGATGTAGAGCAGCCTTAATAACATAAAAACACACGCTGTTTTCCCACCTCGATCAAAACAGTGAAAATTACCTGTGCATTAAGCCACGCCTTACGGCACGGGTCCGTGAATTGGGAAAATGGGAAACCGTGAATTGCTAAACGCACACTGGAACCTGTTTCGCATTTACTCTCTGCGTTCGTGCGTTGCGTACTTGCGTTGCGCAAGCTACCGAAGCCACGCCCCGATGTTGTTTGCAAACAGAAAGTTGGAAGAAAGAAAGCGGTAAAAAGTTGTACCCCTTTTGTTTAGAAAAACAGAATACTGCGAAGATGACGGTGCTCTCCATCTGAAGTTTTAGTTCGATTAGCAAACCATGTCCCCAGTGAGTTTGAGAAACATGAGAGCCTGTTTTCTGGAAGAGATCCGCATTGCGAGCCCCAGCGGGAGTTCCACGCCTGGAAAAAATCACAAAGAACATTCGTTAATTCAGCGGGAGTTCTACGTCGATAGCAACGTAATATTTTGCGTCTTTATTTAATCGAACAGAAAGTAAATCACCACTTGTTTGCAATTTTCTGATCTGTTATATAGACTGAAGTGCCGGTTATAAGCCAGGATAGCATTCTGGTCCAAGTCAAAGCATGTGGTTTAAGTCGACCTCCTTACAACGCATTTAGGGAAGTCTTTCCTACTGCCGAAAACCTAAAAACCAGATTACCGGTGGGATCAGAAGTTTCTGGGATCGTGCAGAGTGTGGGCACCGAAGTAACCACATTGCGTCCCGGTGATGCAGTTGTTGGTAATGTTAAAAAGGCTTCTTTGTATGCTTTGTGGCTTATTTTTATCTGGCTCTCTTGGTTAGGTATCATCCCCATGGACTATAGCCAGTCAGGTTGTGCAGAATACGTCGTGGTTAACGAATACGACGTAGGTAAACAAGTATCTTCTCCCAAATGGAAGATATCTTAGATTTGCTAACAGTTTCACTTTTGTGTTTAGTTAAAAAGCCCTCGAGTGTAAGTTACGTGGAAGCAGCCGGCTGCATAGGCGACGCTGTGAAAGCCTATACTGCGTTACATTATCTGGGACGCATGTGCGCTGGAGAGACCGGTAAGCACGCTTTAAAGCTTTTGCCAGAAATGTAACATAGTATTGCTTTCAAGTGCTCGTTTTGAACGGAGCCTCGCCTGCTGGCAGTATCGCCATTCAGTTGGCGAATTTAGGGGGCGTTCGAGTCCTGACAACCGCAGCTTCAGCCGAAGAGCTTTTGTACTTGCAAGGGTTCCAGCCCAGCACTGGTACGGAGGAAAAATGGCCTAAAAAATGAGCAAAAACTTAAATAAAAAACTTTTTTTTTTTTAGCCCATATCATTGATCTGTCAGCAAGAGGGAGCGCTTTGAGGGCGTCCGTACTGGAAGAAACGTCCGGTCTGGGAGTGGATATGGTGATCGATCTGGGGTGCAGCCAGTACCCGCTGGTAAACCTGTTTGATTTTCTTATTAGCTTTTTTTTAAATAGAATGTTTGGATCTTTCAGGATGGTCACATGGAAAACGAGCGGATCTTGCCACCTAAACATGATCTTATATCTTGCTTGGCTGTGGGAGGACGCTGGATTACCTCTCAACCTGATTTGCACGTGAGTAGATTGGTTAGCGAAAAGAAACCTAAAAAAAATTCTAAAATTTCGTGGTGCTTTCAGCTGGACCCATTCAATTCACGTATGCTGTGGCTGAAATGCGCGAGTATTGGGTACTTGAACGAGCAATCCTGGGTGTTGTCGCCTGCGCAGGCTGCTCGCTACCATCACATCCTCCTGGACATTATGGAAAAGCTGGCCGATAGAACGCTCAGGTAAATGACCTGAACTTGTGATAAGTTGTAAGACCAAGTTACCTTATTTGTAGGCCCAACATACATCATACTATTATGCTGGAAGCGGTACCGGAAGCGATGAAATCTTTGGATAGCGTTCGTGTGGGCAAAGTGGTCATGACTGCGTAATTTATTTGTAGACATTCCCCCATTTTTAATTTTCAAAACAGTCCCTCGGAAAAAAAATAAGAAAACTGATTTTTTAATACATCAATTTCTGCTGATTTTTGGAAACAAGTTTCTTTCTTTCTCGTGGCGTCCATTTTTATTAAACAGCCTCTTAAAATTAAAACGAATAGTTATAATAGGACGGGCGCAGAAACTGAAGGAGGCGGTGGTGTTTGGGGGGAGCACATTGCAACTCGCCTTTTTCTTCTCAATTTTCCCTTTTTTTTCTTCTTTTTTTTTTTAGTTACGGGCACGCGTGCGATCATAAGTTCGAAAAAATTAGTCAAAATGAACAGCAACTGAAAACATGTTAAGAACCGCCCCGAAAACAGTGGGAATAACAAGAAAAATAAACTCGAAATTCGGAAGCTTTGACTCTGGACAAAATTGAAACAAAAGATCATCGCTTTTTCAACAGAAAAAAGGCACGAGCTGGTTTACAGAATTTGTCTTGCTCATAGTTTTAAATCTTTTTTTGTTGGTTTCCTGACCCTTTTTTCTGGTGAAACGGCTCACAGGAAGGAACTCGTGTACGTCACAACGATAAGTCAGAATTGCAAATGGCGACACTCAGATGAAGACTTTTTAAATAATACCTTGCCATGTTAGTTCGTGTTTTTCTTTCAAGTTGAATAACTACCTAAATTATCGACTACAGCACAAGAATTTCCTTTTTTCCCTTTTTACTTCCCTCCTTCGCTTAAAATTGGCACTTGGGTTAGGCAAATCTTTCTTGCTTGACTAGCCATTAGGCTGCGGTCAAATTCCTCTTCGTCTTGGGGGCAAAAAAAAATTTTAAACGCTCCATATATATTCTTTTTTTTGGTTTTAAAACGAAGAAAGTGCCTAATTTACATTTGCATAGCGGTTAAAAAGAATCGGCAAAAGAAATTGTCCTATAGCACCCATACCTTTAATAAGAAAAGAAAAATAAAGAAAAAAAAGCACTATCCAAATTTTGGAAAACCAAGCTTCGGCTAGCGCGTTCTTTTGTGTTTCGTAGAATCTGGTTTTACATTTAGAGTACGCGCTGTTTGGCGCACTCGGGACAGAGAATATCGGCACCATCGGTGATGAACCCTTTTCCCACTAATGAAGTGGTGCAGGAAGCACACATGAAGCAGTCATTATGCCAGTGTCGGTCTTCAAACGAGATGAAACGCGTGCCGCCAATGCCTATTTAAAAATACAATAAGTTACAAATTGAAAGGAGAGATGATCGGTTTGATCACAGTTGATCAGTTTTCCTGTTTTAAAAAAGAATCATTACCAGTAATGGGCTTGACGCAGGCAGTGCAACGTTTTGCGAAAAGTTCGCCAAAGCAATCCGCGCAATAGGGTTTTTCATCCCGGGACGTGAATCGTTGTCCAGCTAGCGAAGTATTACAATGGGTGCAAGTAAAGCACTCGCGATGCCACGGCTCGTTCTTATAAGTGACGCCGCCCGTGGTGATAATCTAAACATTTCCCGCAAAGAAAGGAAAAGGAAAATAAAAACAACAGAAAAAACAACTTTTGAATCCTCTTCCTCCACGAGCTACACTAAGCGTATAAGGCAAACTAAAAAAAGAAAGGAAGGAGATTAGCTCCCAAGTTTGTTTACAAGTCCCGCATTCCTTCCCTCCCGATAGCCCTGATGAGATCATCGCAAAGAAAATCTTGTTATCTTTTGATTTTGCAGACACTCCACCAAAAAAGGATAAGAGCAAATCTAGGGCGACACAAGACACTAACTTCCCTATATTTACCATCCAAACATTCTCTCAAACCGCAATCCCTAACAAGCCAAACATCCAAATTTCGAAAAAATGTCTGACAACAACAAATATTCCCTAAATAAAATTTATAATAACTTTCTAACAACGTATATCCCCCAAATAAGATTTCTAAGAAAACTTATAAAAACAAATACTCTCCAAATAAATTGCTAAAAATTTAGAACATTCCGCCTGACGGTTCAAACAGCAATTAAGTTAAAGAATTGCCCGCTAGAGTAAACACTTCTGCATGAAATACGTTTTAAATCGAGTAGAACACCAACGTCAGATTTTAAATTAAAATTAAAGTAAATAGACAAAGGAAGAAGAAAATTTACCTTGCTGCATTTCACGCAACGAGTGGCGAACTTCTCCTCATAACAGCCAGCGCAATAAATATCTTGATCTCGGGGGATAAACGACTTGGTCCCGATGGCCGTTTTGCAGACGCAGCAGCAAAAGCATTTTTCATGCCATTGCCTGCTCTTGTACTCCATTTTCTTAGTACCTGTTTCGTCCGAAAAAAGGAAAATAAAAACGAAAATAAAAATCAGACGTATTAGTCAGCCGATTCTCAAGAAACAGTCAACGATATCTCCGAAGACCCCGAATCCGCGGTTTTCGCCCACACTTTGGCCTCAGGAAGCTCAAACAGCATCACCGGGGACAATTCCAAGTGTCCAAATAAGGTCAAGAACTCGTCTGGCCCGAGCCAAATACAGAATTCTTCTTTGGGTGACTTTCGTAATCATATTTGGGCTCAAGGCTTATTTTTTTAATTTTCTTTTTTTTTCTTTCTTCTGTTTTGTGTTGTCTAGACTTTCCAAAACAAATAGTGACTGACCTGCTAGTTTCGAATGTTTGTCTCCGAGAAAGCATTCATTGCCCAAACAACAAGTGAACTTGTCGTCCGGCAACAAAGTGGACAAGACAGCAATTGCTTCTTCTTTTTCAGTTGATTCTTCGTCTGATGAAGATGAAGATTTCGAATCCAAACGGAGTTTCTCCTTCATATTTTTCACTAATTCCGCCATTTCTGACCTATCGGATCGGGAATTCGAAGAGGATATTTCACTTGACTAATAAGACACACACACCGACTGTTCTTTTGGGGCGATAATTTGATTCTGAATCAACTCTTCGTCGGGAATAGACGCTCTGAGAGGACTGGAATGCGACTTCTTGTTTATGTTTAAAAAAAGCAGAAGAATGGCTTCTTCGTCTGTCGATGTGTGTGTCTACGTAGAGGAGCCAAGACGGCTGGATTGGAACTGACTAACGAAACGTCCCTTTTCTCTCTCCGAGTTTGGAACAAGTTACTCACAAGCTTTATAACCTCGCCCACAACTTGCCTTGCACCTTTTCCCCAGGTCGTCTTTATCAATATTACAGACCACAAAGACCTTGCTCTTATCTATTTTTTTCCGATTGTATTTTTATTTCTTTCCCTTTTGCATGTTTAAAGGGTCCCCGTAAAATTGATGGTATAAAGGGGAATAATTAGTGGTCACGACTCATAGCCAGTACTTTTCCGAAAAGTACTGAGCGGGAAACCGTTTTGTGGGAATGAGACCAAACTCAACTTACCGCATAATTTCCTGCCATAAAAGAAAACTTAGCTGGAGGCTCTATACTGAAAATGGAACTTGACGTCATTTTGAAAGAATTTGGGGCAATTTTACGGATTTGGAGCATGTTTTTAAGGATTTTATCAAACTTTTGACGTTGATGGAAGTGTTGTCAAGTGCTGATACCTGATAAGCACAGGATTAAAAGCTTTCACACCATTTCAACCCTGGAAAGCCTTTGCTTATTGTCCTGGCTTGCGACACCGAGATTAAGGTGCACGGCGATACATCGGAAATGGAATTTCTCAGAATATAGGAAACGTGATAAAAAACGACGCTCAGAACGGAAGTATAAGCGTCACCTTCGATCTTGAATAACTACTTCTTTTCAAACAAGACCAAACAACTCTTCTTCAATAACTACGTTAAAAACCAACGGGAACTAATAATCCCACAATGGAGACAAGGGCAATAGTAGAAAGAAAGCACGTTTTGGAGTTCGATGGATGCTTGTAGTCTACACTATTCTAAGAACGCAAAACTTTGCTCCAATTTTTGGGAAAATCCGTTTACGAGTTATTGGCATGCAATTTCGTGGTCATGGCGTACGTGGTTTGCGAATTGTTACCATGGTTACCGTTTACTTCTTCTTGAAGCAGTAAACCAAACTCACGGATGGCACTTCTGTGACGTCAGATAAACCACGCGACCCTACTTCGAAAGTTCACTCCGTAGTAGACTACTTAGAAAGAAACATCACGAGAAAGTAAGATTTCTTGTTCTATTTTGTAGAACTACAAAATGTAGTAGTACTGCTATTGCCCTTCGAGAACACCAGAAAACAGAAAAAGCTTGCTTACCTGCCCTGAAGATTTCTCCACATCCATCGCAACGCGTGGCGAACTAAGAAAAAATACAAAATAGATTTAAACCTTGCATTCCAACGTCACAAGTAAGGCAAATACTTCGAGACTAGAAATTACAAAATTCGTAAACTACACAAAGGAATCCCATAAAGTAGACAAAGAATCTCACCAATTTCAACAACACTGATAAACAGACCAAAGCCACTTCAATTTACGAAAAAATGTTTCACCTGGGAATCGTAGCAAGGACCGCAGTATATCTTGTCAGCTTTGGAGCCAAATTGCTTGTCGACGAGCGAAACTCGGCACTTATTGCACAAGAAGCAAGCTTCGTGCCAATGACGTTCCTTGTACGACAAATCCTGTTTGAAGAAATAAAAACAAAAATAGAATACCAATCTCACACTCTTCAATTTTAGTTGAAATTTTTTGTTTGTTTTTACCTTGGAATCAATGCCAATCAATTTACTACACTCGTCGCAAGTATTGGCGAAAACCGTCTCGTAGCACTTGACGCAGTAAGGATGATCATCGCGTAAAACGTAACGTTGTCCCGTCAAGGATTCGTCGCATTGCCAGCAGCTAAAATGTCCCAAATGCCAATCCTTCGACATGGCTTTCGTGTACTCTCCACTAAAGATCAACTGTTGGGGTAGTACCAAAACATTCGAATTAGAACCTTCCCACTCGTTTTTTTTACTCAAATTATTAAAACATTTGTCAGTTCCATTTTTTAATCCTTCGTTAGTTTTTTTCAGGCAACTCCCACATTAGGCATAAACAAAAATTGAAATCATTCTCGCTGGCAGCGTGCAGCTAACTCTAAAATTAATGAATTAATGAATAGTCCCAATGGCGACGAAATGCAGGAAATTAATAAAAAAAGGAAAGAAAAAAAGAATCATCCGGTTTTCCCCTTTTTTACGAGACATTTCGCACCTATTTCAGGCGCTCTCGAAAATGCAGTTTGCCATAACTTAGCCGATTACCGCTGACATTAAGCTCTAAATTTAAACCTTGGCAACCTGGGAGCCCCAACGTTTTGTTTCAATGAAGTGTCGTGGCTCTCCCAAAATTGACAAGGAAAAGAAAAACTAAATTTAGCATCCGTTGCCCTATTTCTAGTCATATCCTGCCTTTCATATTAATAACACTTAGCAACGTTCCTCAACCGCCAACGGGTTAAGAGTTATATATCATTAGCAGCGCTCAGTGGTTAATTAATTCACAGAAAATGCACCATTTCTCTTATTTTTTTAGTTTTTGTCAGAATTGCTAGACAAGAACCAAATTTTTAATTTTTTTACCTTGATTTTAGATTAACCGACTCTTTGCGCATGGCTCATTCGTGTGAAAACCCCCATGGGAAAACAAAACAGAAAGTTCAAGATTTTAACCCCCAAAAAATCAAACCTTCCCTTTTCCATCATTTCTTCTATTTTTTTTTATTCCAGGGCAAAGTGACACTTGCAGAGTCTCTAGGATCAGTTACACCGAAATTTTGAGGAAAACGGTGGAGATAATATAGCGCGGGAGTTACGCGTTCAGTACTCGCATTAAGAAATGTCACTTTACCCGACTTTTTTAAAAAGGAAAAGTTGCTGAGGCAGTTTTTTTTTATATTGTTTTTACCCTGGGAGCGCAGCTGGCTGTGCATCACGGTCTTGAGAGCTAGAGTACTCTTCGACAGTGGTGGTAGTAGTGGTGCTGGTAACACCGGCGCCTGCTTCGTTGGATTCGCTGCTTTTCTTGATGGTCACTTTCTTGACTTTCTTGACCTTCTTATCGGCCTGCGACTGAACTTCAATATCCGCCATGTTTTCCCTCTTAACTGTGTGAGAAAGTTATCAAAAACTGGTTTCTTCTTCGGGATAGGAAAGAGATCGCGAGAGCAAAAGTATTTTCCTCAGGTCAAGTTATAAACTTATCGGCTCTGTCAGCCTTGACGTACTAAACTCACAACCAAGTTGTCCGTCCAACACCTAGGAAGGATGAGAGGCTGCGGAAGCTTTCGGCGTGCGCGTCAAACCTCCACAAATACTCAAACTATCTTCCCGTTTAATGACTCCGCCCCTTTTTGCCCTTTTCCTTGTTCCTGCGCCGGTTCTTCACCGGTTTTTCCGGGTTATGCTTGAAAGCGCCTCGAAAAAGATGCTCGAAATAAACGGTTTTCGTGGCTGGGATTGGTTTTCGATACTTTTCGCTCTGCTTCCAAATCCGGGGATGAGATTTTTGTTTTCCTTGTTAAGAAGGAATTCGCACTTTAGAACTTAAGAATACGACATTCCAAACGCTTGCTTTTAAGCACAAGTTTCAAGACACGCCATAATTTCCTGCCCTTTTATTTTTACAAGATCTAGGGAGACTTTGTAAGTTACTTGCTTTCCTTTTTTAATAAACTTGCGAGATTAAAACTTGCTTTTCGAAGAGCAAATAAAGAAAGCCACAGCGTGCCTTCCTTTTCAAGTGTTTACGGACCGCAGCGAGGATACTATTTTCGGGTCATTTAACTGCAATTTCCGCCACTTGAGCAACTGGAAACAATAACAAGACAACAAAAAAGTAAGAGGAACGGGAGGAAGATGCTGGGCCCGGGGAAAAAGGTGCGGGGCGTTGCTGGAAGCCGGAATTATAACACGTGTGTGTTCTGTTGTGGGTGTGTGTATGTGTGTATGCTTTGCCACACGGCGGACGTGCCAGTGCTAAATTTAGCACGCGAGACCTAAATACTTGTCGACTCCGTTCGGGGAGAGTGTGCTGGCGGAAGTTCGACGACCATAAACGAGCCCGGATCTTTCCTTTTCCAGCCAATTGAGAAAATTTGCATACTCCACTTGTTTAAAACCATACAACCATACAGTAACCGTAATTACTATTTCTTTCTGTTCTTCTCTCTTCCGGTTTTACCTGTTGCGTTTTTCTTACGAAAAAGCGGATTTCCAAGTCAACACCTGGAAGAAATGATTCGTGCGTGGCCAAGAGACCAGAAAGCTATAAAAAGCTAAAGCTAAACCATGCGAAATCGAGGATCCAACTGACTCGACTGCAAAGGGAGCAAGAATCGGAAGAAGGCAATAAAAGAGGAAGAACTTACTTAAAACAAAGGAAAGTGAAGAGGAAAGAGAAAATCTTGCGGCTGAGCTCGGAGGCAAAGAAAACTGACTGGGAAAACTTACAGACCTGTTTCTAAGCTCTTGAGCTCCGCCCCCTCCTTTCCAGAAAAGTTGGAGGAGGAAAAATAGGCGGGGTTTATTTTTATTTTTTTTTAAAAACGTCTGGCAAAGAAAGAAAACACTTCGTCCTACGCCAAGCAAAAACCAAGTTATGGGGTGAATGCTTCCACCCTCAGAAACTTGGCAGTTGACATTATTTCACCGCACACCGCCAAACGAAAACGAGAAGAAAAACAAACGTTGCCTCATTCATCCTTGGAGACTAAGTTGTTGTCTAATTTCTTCCTCTGTCACCTTCTGCCGATTAGAAATATCTGGTGTCGGGTCCCAAATCAACCAACTTCCCCTTTTTTCCTGTTAGTTTTGTTCCTTGGCTGAAAGAAAAAAGGTCCCCATATCACGACGCCTGGACGGGACCAAAAACACGGTTATTAAAAATAGCTCGAGCCTGACTAGCATCTTCGCTGCCCTCCTGGCGTCTTGCTCCGCTTTTCTACGCGCAGGATCACGCCTTTTTTGTGTGGGAACCGCAGAAATGACAACAAAACTAGTCCCAGAAGAGAGACAAACTGACCAAGGCGGAGGGAAGAGAAAGAGTTGTCGTGGTGTAAAGCTGCCAGAATGCGCAAAGAGTCTGTGGAGAATTCACAAACAAAAAATACCCAAATTTCGACCCTTCAACAGCAACACATCCAGGCCGTTAACTTTGCGAAATGCTGCCTTTGGCTTGTTAAGCAAAAACTAAAAGAAATATCCCAAACGAAAAAGAAATAAAGAAATACCGATCATCAATCTAACCTCATCACAGGCGGCGCAACGCGGCTTGAGCTGCTCCGCGTAATGTCTTTCGCAATAGATCTGGTCGTCGTGGATACAGTGGGTTAAATCCACCAGGATTTCGCTGCAGGCATTGCACGTGAAGCAGGCGGGGTGCCAGGCGGCAGTTTCACCAAATTTGGGGGCCATTACTACTAACGCTCCCATTGGAATGGGTGACCCGCAACCATAGCAAGTCTTTTGGATTCGACATGGAAAGAAAACGGTTGTTTTATTATTACTGTTATGCTTGAGAGAGCCTGTCATAAATGAGATTCTTCACGGATTTCTACCATGGATCGGTGGGGTGCTTCGCGAGCGTAGCCAATATCCAAGGCGATATCATTCCTGGCGGCCACAAAATCTGTGTAAGAGCTTTGGTACTGAGGCTCCACGTAGCGGCAGTACGATAAAGCTAAATCCTGGCGGGGGAGCTGGTAAGCTAGTTGTCGCTCGCGCCACCTCTCGCCCGCAGAACTCCGTTTGGGGATTTTGTCACGTGGCAGCAACCGCATGTACTCTTCCGCCTAATTTGAAACAAACAAGATGAAAGAGTTAATCTCGTTTCTTTTTTTTTAACAGAATTTTCGTATAGGATAGAAACTATGTTTCCACGTTCCTTCAAGAGTCAGGCCCACCCAAAAACACAATTGTCTTTAAAAAAAATTTGAAAACGTATATTTTCTGGTGATAAGTTTCTTTCCAACATGCACGAAGCACTAATTACGCTATTAAGCAAATACTATTTAAAAGTAGATCACGTAGTTTTCTGCCATCAAGAGCGTATCCATGGTGGTTCACTATCGTGGTGGTATCCATGGTACCACCGCGATAGCTTTGTTTACAGTTTCATGCATGGATATAAACTGTGACTATGGTAACAAGGGTCGTAAACATGCAACGACTCGTTCATTGACGTCATGATCCAAAAGTTTGAATGAAAGTAACTCGTGAATGGCTTTAAAAAAAAGGTAAAAAATTAAGCGAAGTTTTTCGCTCATACGGACTAACAGCGCTACCAAATCATATGGGATTTTGTGGCTATTGGTCTTTACAAGCGTATTTAAAATAGGCTTGATAAACATTGCTACTATTTTATAAAAATAGGGCGGAAAGCGCGCGAAAGGAGATACTTACGCGCTCTGGCGACAAGCCCGGAGGCGTCCACGTGTAGATATCCAAGAGGGCCGACATTTCTTTGGTGCGTTGGCCTATGGCAGGTAGAAGTACTGGGGGGGGAGGGGTACTGCCAGCGGGCAAGGGCAGCCCCGTATGCGCGGTGACGCCCCCAGGTTTCTGGACCAAACCTAAACGATCCCTCACATTGACGGCCTCCTGGTGACTGACATCGTGAACTTCTCGGGGACACTTGCAGACGGCGCAGTTTTTCCTACGAAATAAAATAAGATACATTAGGATTCGTTTCGATGGAAATTTTCTTGGGTGACTCATCCCATAAAGACGGGACAAAAAATACATTCTTGGAATAATTCCAATCACAGTTGCCTCTTCCAAATAAGGAAGGACTCTACAATGTATGGTATGAATAATAACACACAAGCCCAGCATCGCTGCTATAGAAAAAGAGAGGATACAAAATCCTTGAACAAGCCTTACAAGGAAGCAGCTTTGTCTCGGACAAAGCGGGACTCGAGTGCCTTGAAACACAAAAACTCTTTAAAAGGAGAAAAATCATTTCCGACCAATTCCTTTGGTCACCGAAACCAACTTCTCTGTGCATTAATAATCCTAGACATATTCATTAAAAACTCATAAAACATTAAATGCCTAAAAACTACAAAACACTTAAAAATGGCAGTAATTATGAAAACATTGCCCAAGCCAAATCTGTAAAGGAAACGGAATTCCTTTCTATTCATCACCACAAACTTCCGCTCTGGGGTTTCAAAACGCCTTTTCCCCCCGCAAACAGCATGTCATTTTCCAGTCCTAGACTTCTTTTGCTGAGTTTTTTCTTTTCCCTTTCTTATAGAGCAAAAAGAACGAAAAAAACTACCTGCACACAAACAACTGCTGATACAAATGAGGATCTAATCGCTCCTGGTAAATCTCGCGCACTTTGCGACACGTGTGCCGCATTTCTTTCACTTCCTTGTCAGTGGGCGGGGTTTGTCCACTATGACATCGTTTCCCTCCCCCTCAAAAACAACTCGTTCAGAAGAAAGACAAAACTCAATTTTCTTCCTCCCTTTTTCTTCCTCTAACAAAAACCGTGTCCTCACTCGGCACAACTTTTGTTGCAGTACCAGGCGACTGCCATCAATTCCGGGTTGCACTGGAGCGTAGACAGATGCTTCCACTCTGCCAACACACACTTTTCCTTTGGCGCTCTCATCGGATAGAACTATCCCTTCCCCTACGCTCCGCCCCTTCAAACAATCCAGCCTCTTTTTGTTTTGCTTTTCCTTTACCCGAAATCGTCCATATCTCTGGAACTGGACATAAACTAAACGCTATTAAAATTAAACGCTATTTTCGGGACCAAAAAATCCCTGCGTAAGGTCTATCAACGATCCCAATTTTAGCACAATCGCCATTTTATCGCCGCGGGATATTAAAAAAAAGAAAAGTTGAAAAAGGTAAACATGACGGCAGAAATCAGGGACCATCTGCCGGACCTTTGTTTAGGTAATATATCAAACAGTCAAACATTTAATAATAAAATATAATACTGAGCTCCGGAAACGTCATGGTCGCTTACGATTGCTCATTTTCAGTGTGGTGACAGGATTCTGGAGTCCGATTCCCAACTTGTGGCGCTTCCGGAGGAGGTTCCGGGGAAATCAAGTGGGAATCGAACAAGAAAACCGTATCTGAACTTGTTGATCCAGCTGCGCCTCGTAGTAGTGCGTCTTCTCCTCTGTCTCTTTCGTTGTCGAGCGAGCTTCTTGTTGACAGACGCATCGTCGGAGGTAAACTCGAACACCTGGTCAGCGGAACCTGATCCGGAACGTTGCCTTCCGCCTGTTGGTGGCTTCCTTGTGTCTCCTGCTGATACTTGCGGAGCTCGATCGACGACGCGGGTCGGTCTGTCTTCCGCCGAAACCCTTGGCGGCGGAACAAGGTTATCCCCCGCTGGAACGTCCAAACCTCTTCTTCTTCGAAACTTAACTTGGTATCGTCATAAAAGTCTCTTGTATGGCTGTCGTCCCATTCGGCCACCCATTCCTGCCTTTCTGCGCAACATAAGGGCAGCGCCCTCCTCCCTGTAGTAATGGCCCCGGGTGAAAACTGAACCATGGCCGCCGCAATCCCCCTTTTGGCCCCGGGTGAAAACTGAACCATGGCCGCCGCAGTCCCCCTTTTGGCCCCGGGTGGCCCTCTCGGTACTACGGGTGTTCCTTTGGGGCTCAGAAGATTGACTAAAGGTGGTTTTGGAGGTCTAACTAAGGGTTTGTCTTCAAGGAAGTTCAAGGCGGTGGGAAAGGGAGGGGGTGTGTGGGTTTCGTCCTCTTCAAAGCACTTGGAACTGGTCTTTTCCTTGCGGCCAGACTTGTACCAAGGCATGAGCAGGTTCTGGAGGCCTAACGAGCTGTTTCTGCGTTTCACTTTCGGGGAGGAAGAGGTACTGGCCAGGTTGAGGGAACTGTTGGTGGTCGCTTTGTTTTGACGCTTGTTGACGGTCACCGCCAGCAGTTGGTTGGTCGCGGCCGCCATTTTCGGTCAACTTTGACTCTTTTAAAACAAGTCTGACTCCTAAAAAATCCACGACAATGCACAGGAAAATTGGAGAAAATGCACCAAGACTCGCTCAAGATTTTACGACACGACACGACAAATTAAGAACGTCTAGCTAGCTTTGAGAGGGCAGGCAAATGCTAGACAATTCGCCAGAATACTTATCAAAAGTTTCTTTCACACAGGTCGAAGCTACAAAACTGATTAAGTCAGACTTTTCGTCCACTGTATCTCTTTAAATTGGAACAGGGTAAAAACCGCCTGCACGGGAACGCACACGACCTTTTCCTTTTTTATCAGTTGAGCCTCACGTCTTAGTGTGATAACTTACTAGTATGGGCTTAGAAGCAACCAGCTGGGGACGTCATATCACAAATGAGCTTAACTTTTTTTGTCTTTTGGGGGAAACCCTATTAAAAATCCCTTTTTGAAACTTGGGTTTCCTTTTCTCTTCCCGCCACTCTCCCAAAAAACTCTGCTCTTTTTGGCCCTAAGAATAAAATAAAAAGAAAAGAAAAAATATCTCCTAAGCGAAAGCTCCATTTGGCTTTGTCTTCCAAAACAAACGCGACTTCCCGCAAACCCAAACAGATCTCTTTTCCCTTTTCTCCGCAAACACAGTCGCCTTTACGTGTATAAATACGTATCGAATACCGGGTATAAAAAAGCTCAGGTGTTGCCGAGTTACAGCTTGAATTGAAATTACGTATACACCATTAAAGGCCTGGAAATTCTTTGTTGAAGTTGGGAATCCCGGAAATGCAGAGAAATTCCCCAAAGCTGTCTAGAAAAATTTGTTTGCTCAGAAGAAATTCTGCAAAAGTGGGGAATGTCGTCTGCGCATGGGTGGGGCCAGAGTAGGAAGTGCAAGTTTAATTTTAGTTAGACGCAAAGATAACGGCACGGCGACAGTTTTACACGCTCCGAGAGTTAATATATCGGCAGGGTTCGTTTACTACCCGTTTTTCCAAAATTCGCGGGAAAATAAAAAGTAAAAAACAGTTCAGTACCTTCCTATTTCTTTTCTATTCCTTCCGTTTTTTCCCCTCCTCCACGAGCAGAGAAATGAAGTCAGAGATAAGGGAAAAAGGAAAATAAAAGCGCTAATGGTTTTCACACATGCTGCCTCACGTCTACCTTAACCGCATTTCTCGACTGATTTCCAAACGATCCCTCGTCTTTAATTACCCCAGAAGTTCAAGAGAAAAATCGTGCTTACTAGAAGGCCAGAATCACGGCAGTAATCCAAGCAATTTCTTCTAACGTCCCCACTTAAAAACCGAAACTCCGCCTCTTTGGACACTTTGGGAGGGCGCAAAACACGTGTTCCTCAAACCCACTTGGGAAACGAAGGAAGACAAGGACTTTCGCTTCCAGACAAGCGATTCTACTGATTCAAAAGTGCTACTAGCAATGTTTGTACTTATTACTGCGAGAGACCAAAGTATTAGCACGCCACACACCCGGTGGATAAAACGTTCGAAACTGTGGCCGTGGAGACTTTCGGGCTCTGCTCTCACACCGAAATTGTATTATAAGTCTTGGCACCTTTTCACCTGAACTGAAACTGACAATCTTTTGGGTTCGCAGCCAAGATTGGCTCGGGCTCTTTCTCTCTCTCTCCCTCACTCACTCTCTCTCTCTTGCTCGTCCCTTGCCGCGGCCTTCGGTTTTAATGCGAGCTTTTACCTTTCCAGTATATATTTCTTTGCCCTCCCACTGCTTTTTTTTCCATCCCTCTAAAAATATAGAAATTTTTTATCCCTTCCCATTTGGAGTTTATTAAATTGGGAAAATCCTCTTGTACCTGACGGTCTGCTTGTTTATAGCGTTGCAATTTCCTTAAAAGCTTCGATTCGTGGTTCTCAGTTTAATTGGACAGGAATAGACACGAAATTTTGAACCCAATAACCGTTGGAAACATACAGCAATATTCGTATAAAAAGTGTTGGTTTTTCCCAAAGTGCTAACTCGGCGTTTTGAGCGGTGCGAGTAGGGGCTCTGGTCCAAAACGTTGTCAAGATCACCTGCTTTAAACAACTCTCCGATTCTTGGATTACGCACATCACACGCAATTTTGTCCACCCCCTAAAAAAAGCCCGCGGGGCAAATCTGATTTGGCAAGCGGCGAACTTCTAATAAACGTATTTCTGTTCTCAAGGTTGGGGGGGGGGGTAGACTTGGGGACTCGGAACGAGTCCATCCAAAGGTGATTTTTTACAAACTTTATGATCCACTAACCCGTTTCATCGCCAAGGTGCTTCCTTTTTTAATTAAGAAGGCTGATAACTAATTAGGGCTATTTGAAATGGAAATAAAAACTTGAACAGTTCCTCCTACTTCACCTTCTTTACTCCAACTTTCGGGTGCTTCAGAATTCCACACTCGTAATTGCAAACCCAGAAGGGACAACAGCCAAACTGGGAAAAAAGCTCAATAATTTAGCTCCTAAGTATGTTTTCTTAACCAAGGGAGGGAAAAAAGGGCATGCAAACTGCATGTAAAGGGAGTTAGCTTACACGTCAATAAATGTCCCACTAACATGACTAAGATGGAGCCAGCTTGTGTCGACTAAAAATATAACGAGAGTTGACGAGGTGCGAAACCCAACTCCACCCCGAACTAATAGAGGTTTCAAATTAAAATAGTGTGTAACAATGTGTATACCTTTTGTTTTCAAGCGCAAAGAAATGCCACTCCAAACTAGAACTACTCTATACTCTACAGCAAGCTCTAAAGTAATATTTAAAATCGTTTAATGAGCGAGAATCTCTCAAAAATAATTTAGAACTTCTCTACCAATATTTCTCTTTTGCGGCAGAGAAAAACGGGAAGGTTTGGACCAAATAAAATTTGAGCAAATGGAATCCAAATAAAAAGGACAAAAGTGCTTGTCTGTGACGGGGGAGTGGGAAGATAAATAACAGAAATAAAAAAGCCCGCCAAAATGAAGCTTCCAATTAGAAAAAATTAAAAAAGTCTGCTCTTACCGCCATGGATGTGGCCGGAATCCGGTACAGTTTTCTTGGCAGTTGAGGCAAGGTCGTCCCACGTCGACTTCCAGGACCAAAACCCCCTAACCCAAACAAAAAACAGACACCTTTTAGCATCCTTTTTAATCAAGGGGTGGGGGGGCCATGCGACAAGTTTCCAGATAGCAGTGCACAACTGTCCAATATAAACCTCCCGACAGTAATGGAACATTTAGGCTATAAATAGAGACAATATCTGTGCAAGCTTACCCCTCCCTCCTTCACTCCCCCTTCTCTCTCCAGTTCTGATAATCAACGCTTAATTTGTGGCTGGAAATAACTCCATTTAATTTACTTTTTAACCAGAGATCCCTTGAAGAGCTCGCTGCACATGTTAATTCGTGTAAATATAGCTTGTTTACGTTTTAATTACCTATTACTGCCAAGCTTGATGTTAAAAGCCTATAAGGAGATGAGTCAAAAAGAGATCTTCCGTTTATGTACCCGTGTATAGCCCGCGTTTGCACAACTGAATACCTAAAACGAAGTCGTAGATCATAGAAGTAATTTCTGGGGCATTTTTTCTTTCTATTACTGCCAAGTTGACGTCAATACTCTTAAAAAGGCGCACCAAAATAGATCCTACCTTTTAATTACGCTATGTAAGCCAGACATGAATGATAAGAGGAATGTATATAAAGTATATTACACGTATATAATTTTAGTTACTGAAAGAAATTTATTATTGGCAAAATTCACGACGTCAAACGCTCTAACCCAAAATAGAACGTTAACTATCCTTTTCACAACATGAATCGTAAAGCTATCCGAACGTGAATTTCATACCTGCCCGGAATAACTCATTTGGTATAAAAAAAATACTTATTTTGTCGTTACCATTAACGTGACGTCACTACATCGAAAAGCATGTATCAGCTTATTGTAAGCTGTACAGTTTTGTTGTCAGAGTCCACATAGCCTCAAATCCATCATTTTAGTTGAGACAATATTTGGTCTGTGCACTGTTAGCTCATCCCTGAGTCTACCTCAACCCTCCTGACCCCTCTTCCCCCCCAAGAAAAAAAAACGAAAAAGTTCCGCAAAGCTAACCACACCCTTGTTCATCTATTTCTCGGAACATACTTCAGAAGCCAAAAATAACTTTTTGTTTTATCAGTGACCAATAAAACTCGAATAAAATATCGAATAATTACGAACAAAATATCGAATCATGACGAATAAAGTATCGAATAATGACGAATAAAATATCGAATAATGAAGAATAAATATCGAATAATGACGAACAATCGATAATGAAGAATAAATATCGAATAATGACGAACAATCGATAATGAAGAATAAACTATCGAATAATGACGAATAAAATATCGGTACGGTATTGACTGGGCTGGGGCGTCCAATTCTGGCAGGTTCTTCACGATTGTGATTTACAATAAGGTTCGGCTGGTAATAGGCACTTTGGGGCTGGTAATAGGGTGTGTAGCCCCTTAGATTTAATTGCTGGTTGTGGTTATAGCGTTGTTGGCTTCGGCCGTAGAGGAATTCCTCACTGGGCGTCAAGTACCGGCCCCGAGGAGCGGAAGGCCCTAGTACTGGCACACAGGACGACGTGGCTGTAGGCGGCCAATTACTGGCTGACAGAAATGTGTCCCCTTCGCTCGCGCAAGCACTTTTATAATGACTTACTGTTCCACGTTTGTTCATCTTGGACGCTTAAATAAACTTCACACTTCCCTTTAAACTCTAACCTCAACTTGATACAACTTCTCCGAATTAAAGGAGAATTACAAGATAAATTCCGTCAAGGCAGACAGAAAAAAAGCCAGCGATCAGGAACAATGCTGGGGTGATAGTAAAAGTACGCCACCCTCAACTGGCCGCCTTAAAGGCTGAGTGCGACGCGAGTTATTGTTTTTGAGCGCAGTCGCACACATTTACTTACGCATTTCTTACAATACTTAACTTATCTAAGACCTACAAGTCTTACTCACAAAATGAAAAATTACTTCTGCGGGTACCGAGAAATAGTCCAATGGTAATTTGGTACTCAAATCTTTGCTAAATTTTGCCTAAAGTTGGCTTCGAAACGAGAGGGAAGGTAAAAAAGGGCGGGGCCATTGTCTATTGAACAGATTGATAGTTTGGTGCCATATGGATCGGTCTTTCTCTATCCATTAACTTTCATTAACGTGGGGGTAGAAGCTGATAAAAGAGGCCGTCCATAAATGGTGATATCCTCAACGTCAATACTTTTTGAGCTACGACGTAAAATAAGGAATTAAAAATAACCCAAATTGTCATAAAAATAAATTTTTAATGGCGTCCGCCGTCTAATTAGCTATACGATGAGTTAACATCTTATGGAGTGGATGACTCATCATGCACATACTGCATAAATGGAACCATGTAATACAAAGGAAAAACTGCCCTCCCCCCAAATATCTTTCAACACGCCAATTTAAATTCCGATACAAAAACACCAATGGCTGCAAATTATGGCCAGGTTTGGCCAAAACGCAGCAGCAGGTCCTTATCTACTTTTATCCGTAAAGTAAGATGGGAGGATGACAGCATTCTCCCGCCCCGAGAGTTTCCTTAGCGTAAAAAAATAAAATAAAACAAAGAGCAGAAATCAAGTAAAAATGACGTCAGGCTAACAAGACAACAATTCACGTGCTCGAAAATTTTGCCATAGCGAGAAGAGGAAACGTTTGAATGAGCCACCAGCCCATTTATGGACAACTTTCTCTCTCTCTCTTACCTGGGTTGGCTGGCCGAGATAGCGCCGAATATGGGCAAAAAGTACAATTCTGGGGCTTTTTCCCGCTCATTTCATGCAAATTCTAGACCCCATTGCCCTCCAACGATGTGCAAAGTGTATGGAATTCCTCCCCCACCGAACCCCCAATCCCAGTGGTGTTTCCTTGGCCCCCATACGATCAGAAACACGGCTCAAGACTTGTCAAAGATGCTCGCACACATGGCATCGTCACGAGCCAAAGACATCACAGCTCAAGAGAATCAAGGAATCGCATCATCCTCGTATGTCAACACGGCATCACGTCATCCTCACATACCCCCAACCTCCCTTCACAAGGTTTTTCTCTCTCTTTCTTTCTTGTCTGGTTCCCCTTTTTCGGTTTCTTAAGCATCCGAGAAGTTTAACAACTCTCTCTTTCTCACTAGCGAAATTTGACTCTTTTTTTTCTCCCTTGGCGAATCTGGTTATCTAATCTCTTGATCCATGAATCGAGATCCAATTTTAACTTGTTAATTCCAATTTAAATCACTAAATACTAATCTACAATGAAAATCCAATTTAAAACGAATAAACATGGATTAAATCAAAACAGAAATCTGGCAAACGAAACCAGGGGGGAAAAGCACAGAAAAACTAGCCGTGACTTCATTCCTTATAAAACGTTTCAAGCCAACTTCCGTTGCGACGCACCAAAAAATTAACCACGAAATGTCGATTACGTTATGTAGGAAACATCTAGTTCCGCGAAAAGACACCGCAAAAAACTCCCAAAAAATATATTAAAAAAAAAAGATAAGTAAGACCAGGATATGCATTCGAGATAAAGCGTCAGGAGGTTGGGCCCTTTTACGTATTCATTTTTTGCTTGACGCAACACATTTACACATACTTCTCGGGTAATTCTTAAAACCACACCTAGTCACTCATTTGCTACGAAGTTTTTTGTGTGTTTTGTTTTTCCAAAGTAGAGAAATCGCGACCTTGAAAAGCCCCAATATGGCTCGATCGCACGCCAAAACTATGAGGGGCCAAGCCCACTTTTCGATCAGGGTAAAATGATCTAACCAACGTTCCTCCTAACTCCCCCCTCCCATTCTAACGAAGAAAAAGAGGCAAAGGTTTTTCGTAAAAATAATCTAATAAAAACTGACCGTTTCCTTGAAAATCTCCTGGGGCGATTTGGCTGGCATTTGAATGCTTTGTTGTGGTAGCTTTTGGTGGTTCTGCTCTAGCTCGCTTGATCTGACCTCCCGGTATTGTAGCTGATGATGGTGCTCATGGTGATGGAGCACCATTTGGGGTGCTGGGGACGTGGCTGCTTCGTTTAATGAAGCCGAACTAGTCGCAGGTGGACCTGCTTTCACCTCCAGCTTCTCCCGTACCGCCCAAGCGCTTTCCAGCATGTTATGTGTGTTTTTATTCTGATTTTTAGTGTAATTTGTCCCAAGTTAATCCCAGCACAGGAAGTTACTTCGTCGAGCGAGTTTTAGTTTCCAAAAAGCACCACAAGAGCCCACATTCGGTTGCAAATTCACTCCCAATCCTGCAAAGAAGTAATGCTTTTAGTCCATCTTTTATGAGCCCAATAAATGTTTCTTTACCTGCTAAACGTTGAAAAGGGCAAATGGGGGGAGTTAGAGAAGTTACCAGTGGGTTTAGCACGCCATTTGTTGGTGCCAGGCAATCACGCAGAATAACAAACAAATTTACAGCGAGTCAGAGTATGCAAGGGAAAGCGGAGCAAAACACACGACAAGTCTGTCTCTCACTGGAACTAGCAGACTGAGGGACCTGACCGCAATCCCGGACACGTTATAGCCCCTCGGATTTCACCACAACTCTCACACAAGAACCAGCACCTTCTCCCACCAATAGTCTTGGAAAAGTTCGGCTTTTGACGGTCCTCTTCCTTCACCCACTAGTCGAGTCTTGTGTCTCTGGAAGCGTCTTCGATACTAAAACACTTTTTGCCTCTTCAAGTGGTTCCTTTCACTCTCTATAACTACCCTTTTGCTTGTCCTTTTCAAACGAAAAGGACAAAAAACGGGGGAAAAGTTGGCTGTACCAGTTCCACTCCATTAAAAGGGACAATTTAGGTAGCATCACTTAATTAAAGTGAGAATTCCAAGGCCATTCGGAAAACGATCCGCCTGCTAAGTTGACAAGCGAGAAAACACAGTGGTTTGAGTTTACAGAAACGATTTATAAGGACCCAGAAAAAAAAGAGAACGCCATTAAGGAACATCAGCATACTTTGCTCTTCTAACCGAGACGAAACTGGATACGCTAAGAATTCTGAAAAAAAAAATTAAAAGAGACGTGGACGCGTCAAGGGCAAGGTTCTCTCACTCCACTGGCGCATAGCAAGAAGAATAAAATGAACAAGGGTCAATAACGGTCTTAAAATACTGTAGTTCTTATTCAATCGCGCGATTTCAATGATTTTGGTACTTAATATTTCACTTTTTCAACTTAAAAATAAGCAAGCAAGTGAGCTGCTAGACACTGATCGTTCCATGAACCAAAGCTACTAGTTCACATCCGAGCTTATATCGCAGGAACTTACCGGTTTCTGTCTGAATGATATCTGCTACAAGGCAATATATATATATATTTTTTTTATTATTGTTAGTCTTAGATCTTTTCATTTGGCGTGCCCAAGTTGCAAAGAATTAAAGCTCTGAGTCCGGGACGATGATCTGGCCCATGGGTTTCACTTCCGCAGCCACTTCAAACATGGAACCTGTGCTGTCGACAACGTCTTGCAAGGTGGTTCCTTCAGCCAACTCGGTGAGGATTAGGCCTCGTTCGTTATCCACTTCAAACACGCACTACACATCAAGAAAAAGTAAAAAACAAAAGGATTAAGCTACAAAGCTTCTAAAGATTAAAGACACGACTGTGAAAGGCAATATGCACGCCACACGAAGAATTTACGGACAATTGAAGGACCACCATCGAGTTTTAACGCTTCTAAATTTATGCGAGTAACTCCAGGGGTGTGGCTCTCCATAACTCAAAGACTTGTTCAACTCCACCCAAAAAAACTTGGGTTCTCCCCAGACCAACCCATAATTGAAAATTTCATACCAGAATTTTCCCTAATATTTGTCTTGTTTTTTATATAAATAACCATAAATTTACTGGCAACGAATATTAATCACAAGATCGGAGAATCGCTCCGTGCAATTTACTGAGAAGGTATTCGCGATAATAAGCAGGCAATCAATCGTAGAATCGTAAATATTATCGATAAGACTTTGTGTGTGCTTTTCGGCATTAAAGAATGGAAGTAAATGAATAATCGGTGACATGAATCAATCAAATCACACTTTCTAGATTAGTATACAATTGAAAGGGCTCACCTTCTCGGTGATGATCATGTCAACGCACTGTTTGCCAGTCAAGGGCAAGGAACACTCTTCCAGGATTTTATGGGCGCCTTTGGCTGTGTGTTCCATGGTGACGACGACTTTTGTGCCGGGGGCAGCTACGAGATCCATGGCTCCGCCCATTCCTTTGACTACCTTGCCCTGGAAAATAAATTAGGAAGGGTTAAAGATAATCGGTCTAATAAAACGAGATCCTATACTGGATAAAAAAGGATAAAATCACTGACCGGGATCATAAAATTGGCCAAGTCACCGAAACGGGATACTTGCATGGCTCCCAAGATGGTCAGGTCCACATGGCCACCCCGAATCATGGAAAAACTCTCGTCAGACGAGAAATAGGACGCGCCAGGGACCACTGTGACGGTTTCTTTGCCTGCATTAATGAGATCCGGATCTTGCTCGCCCGGTTTGGGGAACGGTCCTAAGCCTAAAACGCCATTCTCGCTCTGCAGGACCACGTTCATGCCCGTGGGGATGTAATTGCTAGCCAGCATGGGCATTCCAATTCCCAGATTGGCTGTGTTGACCTTGGGCTCAGGAAAATGTAACTTTTTCTTGGACATTTCATTAAAAGAAGGAGTAAAAAATAAGCGGGGTTTGATAAAAGGATACCATACATTCCATCCTTGAATTCAAGGGCTGCTCTTCTGACAATGCGTTCACGCATGGCAGCAGCAGGATTAGTAGTAGCAACTGACTTACTGCTTCCGTCCTTCCTAAGGGTTAGTTTCTGTAAGAAAAACATAAATTCATACAAAAGGGAAAGAAATTCGTTTTGAGTTCAATACTTCGATGCGTTTCTCATATTTGGAGCCCAGGATGACCCGGTGGACGTAAATAGAAGGAATATGGACCTCGTCAGGAGGAATGGCACCCACTTCTACAATTTCTTCCACTTCAACAATTGTAGTTTTGGCTGCTTTACACATGGTCGGGTTAAAATTACGGGCAGTTTTCCTGAAACCATCTCAACATTGGACCTCTCAACATTGTACATGATAAAATAAACTACCTAAAGATCAAGTTTCCAGCTTTATCAGCTTTCCACGCTTTAATCAAAGCAAAATCGCCAGTAATGGCTTCTTCCATAATGTAATCTTTGCCATTAAACGAGCGGTTTTCTTTGGGTGCGCTCTGGATTTGAATCTGGCCTTCCTTGTTGTACTTAATAGGAGCTCCTCCCTCATGAATTAATGTGCCATACCCGGTAGGAGTGAAAAAAGCAGGAATACCAGCTCCTCCTGCCCGTATTCTTTCAGCCAACGTGCCCTATAACCCTCATGAAGTTATTGTACATAAATAACTGCTAGGGAATTAACGCGAACTAAGAAAGGAGAACTACCTGAGGAGTTAACTCGACTTCTAATTCACCAGTTAAAAACTGCCGCTCAAATTCGGCATTTTCCCCAACGTACGAGGAAATCATACGCCTGACTTGCTTATGTTTCAGTAGCAAACCTAAGCCTGCGTTTTCCAAGCCAGCATTGTTGGAAACGACAACTAGGTCTTTGCAACCAAGAACCATCAAAGCTTCAATGAGATTCTCGGGAATGCCACAAACACCGAAGCCTGATAACAGTAGCATATTAGACGCTTTATAAAGAGCGAGTACGAATTTCTACCTCCAACTAAGAGTTTTGCTCCATCGGAAATATCCCTGACTGCGTCAATGGCATTGTTGTAAAACCTGGCGTCTTTGGAATTTGACGTAGAAAAGTGGGACGCACACTAGAACAACAACATTAGAAACTAATCAAGTCAGGGAAGTAGTACCAAATATTTTGAGTTTACGACGCATGCTGGCAGTTTGCGCAAACTACGGAAGACGGAATTCATCATTATTGGAGCCATGACTTCGATGTCAGCAACTGTGAAGCCAGCCAGCAAGATTTAGAACCTCTTGCTTACAGTTGTATACTTAAATAAGCTTTGATATGTGTTTTAAATGGTCAAAACAAGGCGAAATAATTACCAATGCCAATAATCAACTAACGCAACAAAACCTGCGCATGACGTCACTTGTTATACTCGCACGTAGCTGAATGCGAGCCCCGGAAGCGGGTGTTAGAAAATAGTGAACTTGGACTAAAAAGTTTAAATGGGACTGCCAAATTCATTCGCATGTTAGTCACGCCCCGCCATTGACGTCATGTTACCTCTAGTTTACAATCTATCAGCCGCTTTAAACTAAGGGAAGAACGTCTAATGCGCTCACATTAATTAGGAAAAATGCAGCCTATAATTAGCTGTGAAGAGTGTATGAAAGACTCTCCTAGATTTAGGTAAGCTATCAAAATTCTTGTCGCAGTGATTACTGATTTTCCATTTTATTTAATTTTTCTCCGCTTTCCTCCATTCCTACCATTTCTTATTTTTGTTCCCTTTGCCTTTCCTTTCTTCGTGTTCGTGGATTTGCATTAATTAGCATTACTGTAGAGATTGCTTGGAAGGACAGCAGAATAATGTCGACGATCTGGAAAGCAAGCTGGAACGCCTCCACAAGCAGTGCTTGCAAACTGTGGAAGCAGGAAAAAAGTACCTGGGCGAGCAAAGGTAAAAAATTCTACCATTTTGCATTGAAAGATAACTTGATTATAACATATAAGCGTTGCACTTTCCTCCTCTCTCCCATGTTGTTTGCAGTCAGTTCATGTCAAGTTTATGGGATCTGAGTCACCACTTCCGGGACGATACGAATATTAGCACTGCTTTGAATAAACTGGCCAACACTCAGAAAGACATCATCAACTATCAATCCATTCTGCTGGACCAGACTGCACGCGCTGTTTGTCGCAACATCAATAATTTCCTGAAAAAGTAAATACCGTAAAATTATCCTTTTTTCTTTAAAAAAAAATAATCCTTTTCTTTACCAGGGATGTGAAGCACGTAAAAGACGCCAAAGGAGAATTCGACAAAGCTTCCAGTGAATACGACGCCTCTCTAGTGCGCTACGCCCAGTCCACACCGTCTCGAAGCAAAGGAGGAGGAGCTGATGCCAGTAGCAGCGCCAATACTGCCAACGAAGATGCTGCAAACATGGTTTTGGCCATGCGCTCGCTTTTCCGCTACACTGCCCTCAACTATGTTCGTGATCTCAGCCTCTTACAGTCTCGCAAACGCCACGACGTTCTAGACGCGGTAAATACTCTTTTTCGCTTCATTTGAGCTCTATTTATAGCTGGATTAATTATTTTCTCCACCTGAATGACAGCTGGTGTCCTGGGTACATGCCCAAAGTACATTTTTCCACCAAGGTTCGGATCTGTTCCAGGACGTCGATCCGTATTTACGCACCTTAGCCCAGCAGATTACCACCATGCGAAACGAAACTGCTGATCTGGATAAATCTCTGGAAAACCGTCACACTTTAGTCAATACCCGAGACTTAATCTCCACGGATTTTCCTCCCGGAGTCCGTATGGAGGGTTACTTGTTTAAGCGGACTTCTTCGGCCTTTAAAACATGGAACCGACGCTGGTTTGTGCTTCAGCAGCACCAATTGGTCTACCGCAAGCGTTCAGGTTCATTTAATTTCTCTTCTTTTGTACTGGTCTTAAAATAAACTGTTTTATTCTTTCAGGTGAGAGAGAACCGACCGTCATGGAAGGTGATTTAAGACTCTGCTCAGTTAGAGGGACACCGGACGCTGAAAGAAGGCATTCTTTCGAACTCGTCTCTCCTAATAAGTAACAAACTTTAGAAAAAAAAGAAAATACAAGGCAAACCGTACATTTTTCAGGTGTCATGTCTTGCAAGCCGAGTCTGAAGACGCTTGGCGAGCTTGGATTATGGCACTGCAGGAAGCTATTGGGGCGGCCATTCAACAGCAAACCACGCCCAGCCAAAGTCCCGTAGGCGGTGTAAACGAATCGCGAGTTTTGTCGCCAAAAAACTCGTTTGCTTTGGAAAATGGAGCCGCTCTACAGGCCAGAGAACAGGAAACTGCTACGAGGTCATAGGTTTTTCCTTAATTTTATCGAGATTTTATTGACACATCGCTTAATTATTGGTAATAGGGCGCGTGGGATTCTCCTGTCAGTACCGGGCAACACGGAATGCTGCGAGTGCGGTGCTCTGAATCCCATCTGGGCCTCTATCAACCTGGGTATCACTTTGTGCATCGGTAACTATTTCGGATACTTGTCTAGCATTTAAAAATAAAATGAAATAATAATTTCTTATGCTTTTTCGTTCGCAGATTGTTGTGGTTTCCATAGAGGCTTGGGAGTGCACAATAGCAAGGTGCGTTCAGTCACGTTGGACGACTGGGACCCGGAAACCATCCAGGTCATGAAAGGGTTGGGCAACAAAGCAGCCAAATCGGTCTATGAAGCTCAAGTGCCTGAAAATTGGCAGGAAATGCGGCCTACACCTCAGTGTCACCGCAACATCCGTGATGGTTGGATTCAGGGCAAGTACGTAAAGAAGCTCTTCCTGCCTCCGCCTCCCCCAAGAGACGAAATCCAGACTCTACTTCAGAAAGGCGTGGCTAATGAAGATTTGACGCAAATGATGCTAGCGTTAGCTCTCGGCGCCGACAAAAACTTCGAGAGCGGCACTCCAGATGGTTTAACTCCGCTCCATCAATGCGTTTTACAGGTTTAGTTTTGCATTTTCACTTAAAAAATGGAAAGAAAAGTTCATTTTGTTGCGAATCTTTTTAGGGATTTTTGCCCGGGTGTCAGTTCCTGTTACTCAATGGAGCCGATATCAATGTCCAAGACGGGTCTGGAAAGACCCCGATTTACCTAGCGGTCCAAACAGGTTTCTTTTTTGTTTACGTGAGATAATTTAAGGGTAATTATTTTTGGTTAGGAAATACGGCCTTGGTTTGTTTGCTGCTGAAAAACCGGACCAATCAGCATATTGCGGACAAAAGTGGCAAAAAACCTTTAGACGTGGCTGTTACAGAAGCAAATGCCGATATCGTGACGCTGTAACTCTTTTATGGGACTTTTTAGAATGGTTTTAAAGTTTAGGATTTTGTTTTAGGTTGCGGTTATCAGTGTTGAATGATAAAATTAGAGAAGACGACTTGGGAAGCTGCGGAGATGACACGTTTAATGCCGTGGTTCGGGATTTTAGCCACAAGGTAATGACAACGACAAATCTTTCGAGCCCTAGTCTTCCCGAACAACCACAAGTCCAACTGGAAGAGGACTCGAAGGATGATTCAGCTGATTCCGAATGAAAAAAAAAAATTCCCCCGATTCCTATTCATTTTCATTCCGGTAAGTGCCGTAGAAGGTACTTGACGTTATTGCCTTAGGATTCTGTTGCTTTCTTGAAACGATTTATGTACTTTGGAACGCTTTGTGATAATGTATGTACTTTTTGCTTATAATGTGGAGAACTTTCCCCCGGGCTTTCAGGAGTATTCCCCCCCTAGAAATGATCTTGGCTTTTGGCTTTTCTTTATTGTGATTTTTGTTCACTGTAGCATTCGCTTATAGTGGCTTTGTTGCTGTAAAGTACCTTACAGACGATGTATTCCAATAATATACAATTCCTCATTCAGTATTCCTAGTCTTTTCATCTTTATCTCAAGAAACAAAGTGTTTCCAAAATAACACTAACAAAATTGTAGGGCTTAATTTTAGTGTGTACTTCGCGCTTTCGACGCCACATGGCTTTGATACAAAGTTGAGTCTTCGTAATAACAGAGGGCGAAAGCCTTGCGGAACTGGCGCCGCAAAGTGTAAATAATAACAAATGCATTTCTGCACGTGGAGAAGGAAATTCTTGCGTGATTTAGGGTTTGGTTATGGACTTCTACGCAGCATAACTGCCAATGTCGCAAGAGTAGGTCTAGCAAAATCCCACTACATTCTAGAAGATACATAATGTCCTATTTTTGAATGTTAGAGAAGACTAACGTCAGAGTCATGTGTGGTTTTGGGCATCGAGAGCAGTTGCGATGATACAGGGGCAGCCGTGGTTAATGAAAAGGGCGAAATTCTAGGCGAAGCAATTAATTCACAAGCTGAAACCCATTGGAAGTAATGTTCCTTCTGCCATAATTGTATACCCTGAAACGACTTTATAATGATTTCTATAAAATTGTATAGTCACGGAGGTATTATTCCCCCAGTTGCTCGCAATCTGCATGCCAAACATGTGCAAGGAGTCGTGGAGTCGGCATTGAAAGCTTCTGGTCTGAAATACTCGGACTTAAACGCCATTGCAGCCACAGTTAAACCCGGTTTAACATTATCGTTGCTGGTGGGTGCCCGATATGCTCAAAAACTTTGTCTGGAACACCAAAAACCTTTCATTCCTGTCCATCACATGGAAGCTCATGCCTTGACATCTCGAATGGAACATTCTGTGGAATTCCCTTTCCTAGTCCTCCTCGTTTCTGGTGGTCATTGTCTCCTAGCAGTGGCTAAAGATGTCAATGAGTTTTTACTACTAGGTAAAAGCTTAGATGACGCTCCTGGGGAGGCGTTTGATAAAGTAATTTTCTCTTGTCTTACTCGTTTAGAAAATTACTCACAAAAAGCCCGTTTTCTGTAGACCGCTAGACGCCTGAAACTATCCAATCTACCCCATTTACAGGGCAAATATGGAGGCGTGGCTTTGGAAGCTTTAGCTGCAGCAGGCAACCCATTAGCATACAAAATAGGCTCTCCACCCCTTTCGGCGTACCGAGATTGCAATTTTAGCTTTGCTGGTCTTAAAAACGGGGCCCTTAGGCTCACGCAGAAATTGGAGCTCGAACACGGTAACTCTCGCATTTCCTAAAAGGTAATTGAAACCATTCTTTGTCATCTAGAGGTGGAAGGAGACGGAGTGATACCGGGAGTGGAGGACGTGTGTGCCAGTTTCCAGCATGCTGTTGTAAGTCACATTTGCAAACGGGTACAGCGGGCCATGCTGTACGTCCAAGACAGTGATTATTTGGCAAAAGCTCCCAAACCCGTTCTCGTGGTATCTGGAGGCGTGGCTTGCAACCAGTATTTGCGTCACTGCCTCAGTCAAGTCTGTACGGCCATGGATTTCGAGCTGGTCGTACCTCGCCCTGTCCTTTGCACCGACAATGGCATTATGATTGCCTGGAATGGCGTAGAACTCTTCAGACGAGGCCTCAATATTATTCCCTATGCCCAAGCTCACGAAATTGACATTCAGGCCAAGTAGAAAACTTCTTAATTTAAAACAAATTTTATTCATAATTTCAAAATTGTCTTTAATCTGTTCTAGGTGTCCATTGGGCGTGGATATGACTACAAATGTGGCACAGGCCAATATCAAGTGTTCATGGGTCAAACTCCTCCCACCGTCTTAGCTTGTAGTTCTTGGAAGAGGATTTGAAAGTCATAACAACTCTCAGTAAAAGAAGTTTCTTAGCACGAATTGGCGCTGTCTGTTTCTTTCCTTGCTTATCACGCAATGTTATCGTTACGTGCCTGGCAACAGGGGATCTGGTTTAACCGAAAGGGCTTGTATGTTGGCAAAAAAGGAACCCATTGTGTCCACGCATACCTACGAATCCCAATTAACGTTTTTTGCAAGTCGAGGAATTTTTTCTACTTTTTTTCTTTCTCTTAAGCACGTACTTTTGAAACCTCCTCGTAAACCAAGGCAAATCATAGACGGGGTCCGAAGTATTCGCATTTGTGGTGGTAGGAGGGGCTTGCATGGCACGCCACAAGTGAAGTCCACGTTCTTGTTCGGACCCTATGAATTTAATCCCACATTTACATATCATTAATTATGCTAATATCTTACTAAATCGGAGAAACAGGACAATTATTACCTGGAATAGTGTTGTCCAAAACGAAGCCCAAGACTCCAGCCACAAACATACTCGTAGATAAAAGAACGGTGAAAATCTGATCCAAGCTTTCAGATCCGGTTTGGATCACGCTAGGGTTGGATTTCATCCATTCCGCAACCACCTAAGGATAAAGTGAAGTTAAAAGTAGTTGCGGGGGTTTCTTGAGTAGCGAAAAAAACAGCTTACAAAGGAAAAAAAAATGGAAAATCCTAGCACGAATAGGTTGCGTGAAGAGTTGAGGTCCACGTACTGCACATTGGAAAGTCCTACGGCAGTAACGATAGAAAACATGACGCAAAAGACTCCGCCCACGATAGGCTCTGGAATGGTTATGAAAAACGCTCCCAGTTTGGAACACAAGCCAAAAAGGAGCATAAGGATCCCGCAGTAGATGATGACACGGCGACTGCCCACTTTGGTTATGCCAATCGCCCCGATATTTTGCGAGTAGCTCGTGGTACCATTACCCGAACCCCATAAACCGGCCAGTACCCCGCCTATTCCCTCCATGCCAATACCTCGATTCATGGCGTGTACTGGCGGTGGACCAGCCCCTGTTTGGAAGTAATGCAACACAATGAAGTCATAATGAAAAGGAAATTTTTTCTGTACCTGCCAGACGCGCGCATGCGTAGTAATCACCCACTGATTCCACTGCGGAAGCTAAAACACCAGCCAACATCCCAAACACACCCGCCAATGTCACGGTCGGTACTCCCCATTGCACTAAAATTGATAGCTATGTTTACTTTCGGGAGCAACTACAAAACCTTGTTTACGTGGATAAGGGACTCGTATCCATGGTGCTTCGGCTACGATTCTTAATTTTTTGTCAGTACGGAGGGCGGAAGAAACTGGCAGGATATCGGCCACCGTGAGCATTGCACACAAAAACCAAAGCAGCACAATTGCAACCAAAACCTTGTCAAAAATTATAGATTCTTTAAAAAGAAAGATTTGAATATTTATTTATTTTTACCGAAAGCAAGCTGAAGATGTTGGAGCGATCAAATGTCCAACCCTTTTCGTATTGGTAGCGTGGAAAAAGACAGGAAGTGTTTCTCAAGTACTGGGATAGTACAACTATTATTACAATGGTCCTATAGAAAAGAATTCAGTGTCAATAACTTTTTTGGCTCGTATTCGACAACTTACCCCACAGCCACCCCCCAATGCTGTGACGACAAACTGGCTGCAGGAGCAAAGAGCGACAAACCGATAAGCACAATAGCTGGAGCTATGGTTAATGGAGTAATGTACTTCAGCAGGATGCCAATCACACCTGCGATAAAAAATCATACAAAAATAAATCATAAAAATGATACAAAACAACAACAGAAAAATCAAGAGGAAATACAAACCTGCGAATCCTAGAAAGACTTCAAAGAGGCAAGATACAGCAATAGCTCCTTGAACATGGCGCATACGGAATTGCCAAACTTCCGCCCTCTCCTCAGTCGTGAAATTGGCGAGGATTTCTGGATCGGGACACCGAAGTTCGGGGAGCTGCAAAATCGCTAAAGTGGGCACGAGCAGCGCAAAAGTACCGCCTTGAACGATGGGTAATCGGACGCCCCAGAATACTTGCAATAAAGTGACTAGCCCCGAAACGAAAATAATCGTGGAAACTAACGCTGCGCGGTCTGGGTCATCCTCTGCCATACACATGGCTGGGGCCAGGATAAAAGGCACGGAAATGGTACCGCCAAACATCAGCAAGTAGTGCTAAACAATCAAACTCTCACTTCGTTAATTACCGTGTCATATTGTATAAGGGTTGTTTTTGTTTCTTTTAGCTTTCCGTTTATTATAACTGATAGTACTTGGAATGCGAGCACGACGCAGAGATACCACGGTGGGACATCATCTACTCCGTAGATCAAATGCGGATCCTTGTCTTGCTCCAGGTCATCTTTTGCGACTTTGTTTTTCTTTTCACGGATGACTTGAACCTTTGGAAATTAATTTCAGTAATTAATTAAAATCTATAATTTTCTTATTTACGTCATCGGGTTGGAGATCAAAGGTTGGGTTTTCGTGCGCCTGACAGACATCCAACGCCATGAAAATCGGTGTTTGTACTGAAAACTCGAAAGATTATGCAAATTTCGAATATGGTCCACAACCTCCGGAACACCAGTTGTGACTGATCCAAGACGCGTGTATCTTCCTTACTCCAAGGTATGCAGCCAGTTTACCGTTAGCTAATTTTTTTTTTTACGCACATGCATGACGTCACAGTCATGAAAGGTAACTTGGTCTAATACGCCGGAGGGGGGGGGATCGGGCCGTTGAAAGAAAGGGGCAACGCGTTTTCTGGTATACGACGAAAAAGGAACTGTATACGGTTGTTTATTGTGAGACAAATGTACTATGCACGAGCCTTATTTGCAAGAAAACACCAGAATAATCGTAAGTTGAGCCGTTTACGTGTTTTGTCTTTACAGGAAAGGAAGCTGGGATTTCTGAGCGAGACAGACGGCAGCAACAAACAAGAGCCCGAAACTAAAGTTGAGTTTGGCGGTTTTCTGCGGAACCTTTTGCATGCTCGCTGATCTAAACTCCTTTTCTAGGCGGAATGCAGCAGGTAGAGTTATAAGCGGCAGAAGCAGCCACTTGGAGAAGTGGAGGCTGAGGACAACAAAGGTAATGTAGGGAAGGAAGAGCAGAATGGCGTACACGACGATAGCAGCTGCCGGACCGAGCAAAATGGCCAAGGTTACGATGCGAGCTTGGCGGTCCACCGCCATATCGCGTGTATTGTTGCTGTGCAGGATGGCTTCAGTGTTGAGGGCCAAAGGAATGGCATAGTACATGGTGAACCAGGCGGTTTGTCCCGTTTGAGCCAAGTAGGAGAAGAGGACACTGATGGGCCCGAAAAGCAATAAAATGACGACGTCGCCCAATGCAATGTACTTGAACCCGGCCGGGCCACCCGTGTAGAGAAAGCTCGATGATAAACCCCCGAAAAAGACGAGAGCAAGATGTTCGGTCCGAGCTGGGGATAAGGTGACGAGTCCCACAAAACTGAGGCACCCGAAACCGTATAACATGGCTCCTAAAGTCACTACTTCATCCTTGGTGAGGAGTTGATCGACCTAAGGAAAAATTTTCGTTCCGATTGAAAACGAGTTAATTGATGTTTTGTCTCAGGATGTGGAAGATTTTACCAGCGTGCGGTCGTCACTTTTTTTGCTGTCGATGCCTTTGACGTAATCGTAGAAGGTGTTGATGAGGTTGCCCGCTCCGTGGACTGAAAGTACCGATAAGGCAGTGAGCAGTAAGATGACAATGTTGAAGAAACCTTGTTGCCACGCTAAAGCACTGCCTAATAGGACGGGGACGAGGGAAGCGCTGAAAGACCATGGGCGTAAAGCTGTCACGTAGGAAGAGACTTTCATCCAAAAGATGCCTGGTTTGGTGGTGGAACTCGAGGAGCTACCATCGGAGTCGTTTTTCTGTCCATGTATCATGGTTTAGCAAGGAGTGTATTGGGTGTAAATTGTGCACGGAACAAGTTAAATATGGGATTTAGATTATTTGACTTTTTATCGGGTATTGTGTGCCTTACTTGTTTCTTCAACAAAACGCATGTTGGCGTTGGCTTTGGCATGTTGGCTTTTTCCATAATATTATTGTTTCGAGTTTTGGGTGTGGGTAAAGGGCGAAACACGAAATGCAAAACGGTAAAATTCGAAACCAATTTGCTAATGGTAATATCGTCATTGATATATTGAAACAAAAACATGGCAAAATCCGAAACGTGCAGATTATTCTATACTCAAGGAGGAGGATTTATTTTTATCTGTGAATTAATCTCTTACTCATCATCTCGGACGTTGGGCAGGTATTGAGACAAGAATCTCACGGTCCGTTTTTACATACGAAAGCTTCATTTGGTAGGCATAATAACCAATAACCTGGAAGTGGAAAGCAGGCAAGCATACATGTCACGATTTTTCGTATCTTTCGACAATCTGGGCATCGGCTTTGCTCCGAATTGTGTTATTCGTTCCAAAAATAAGCTTACCGTAATACTAGTCGGATTGTATATAAGCCCCAGTATATAAGACGGCGTGTATAAGACGGAGTATTTTGACGGAGTATTTAGAGTCTAAATACTCCGTCTAAATTTTAGACAGAGTATATAAGACGGAGTATGTAAGCTGGAGTGTGTAAGCCGGTATTAAGCCAAAAAGTCTATACACGAAGCAATCTAGAATCTACAAGTCTGGCAGAGGGACACTTTTCCCTATAAAGTATTATTACTGCTCTGCACCATTTAAATAGGCATGTCGAAATAGCAACACGAGTTTTGGCTTGATCTTACGGGAAACGTTGTTGAAGCTTTTATTTTGGACTAGAAAGGAAATCCTATTGCCTAAACTTTGTATTGGTTATAATGAAAATTGAATCGCGTAAGCTCGAAAGAACTATTTATTAAAAAATGTATTAACAACAGTTAGCTTTCTTTGGGTATATAATGTGTTGAGTTAGTTTGCCAAAATTGGATTCGTTGATAGGCGTTACATATTTTTTTTTTGCGAAAATAGGTTTGAATTTGAGGTAGAAATTTCGAATGTTTTGACCACAGTGGTTTTGACGTTTTCGGGTAAACAAGTACACACAATTTGAGAAAACCAGTGCATTTAATGAAAAAATTCTTTGACAAAACTCCTGAGCTTGCTAACAGCAAGTGCACAACCAATGCACACTTTTTTTATCTCGAAACTCAACGTAGGCTCGCGCCTATTGTTGGTAATGCACACTTTTTCCAATGAGTAGTAAATTAACAATGTACAAATGAAGTTTAGAACTATGAGAAATACGTTACCTAAAAATCTGTCATTCGATTGTGCACTATAGTTGCTAACCAAGGAAAACTTTTGTTTTAATTTAGATATAGTTGTCAAATCTCGACAAGCCCAGTTTTCGAGAAATCTTGTTCCGATAGTTCGACGACTTGATTTAGGATATTGTGCTGCTACAGCAAACTGTGGTGACAAGTAGTACTTTTTAGAAGTAATATAAGCGTAGAAACTTTGCCGGTAATTAGATAAATTTTTTTCACTTTCTTACGCAAGACTTTCGCAAAACACTAACAAACGTCAGTGCCACCTGTGACTGATGTTTCCCATCAATAGGCTAAGGGGAAGGGATAGCTCTGTACGATAAGAGCTCGATAGATTACGATAATTATGACCGCGGATTTTTTTCTTTACGCTTGACATTACGAACAAAAGGGGCACGTTATTTATACGCAGACAATTGTCTGGCGTATAAATATACGAGAACTTTACGCTCACTAAACTGTTGTAAAATAAGGCTATTTTTAACTTAAGATAACTCAACACATTATATACCCAAAGAAAGCTAACTGTTGTTAATACATTTTTTAATAAATAGTTCTTTCGAGCTTACGCGATTCAATTTTCATTATAATATAAGCGTAGAAACTTTGCCGGTAATTAGATAATTTTTTTTTACTTTCTTACGCAAGACTTTCGCAAAACACTAACAAACGTCAGTGCCACCCGTGACTGATGTTTCCCATCAATAGGCTAAGGGGAAGGGATAGCTCTGTACGATAAGAGCTCGATAGATTACGATAATTATGACCGCGGATTTTTTTCTTTACGCTTGACATTACGAACAAAAGGGGCACGTTATTTATACGCAGACAATTGTCTGGCGTATAAATATACGAGAACTTTACGCTCACTAAACTGTTGTAAAATAAGGCTATTTTTAACTTAAGATAACTCAACACATTATATACCCAAAGAAAGCTAACTGTTGTTAATACATTTTTTAATAAATAGTTCTTTCGAGCTTACGCGATTCAATTTTCATTATAATATAAGCGTAGAAACTTTGCCGGTAATTAGATAATTTTTTTTTACTTTCTTACGCAAGACTTTCGCAAAACACTAACAAACGTCAGTGCCACCCGTGACTGATGTTTCCCATCAATAGGCTAAGGGGAAGGGATAGTTCTGTACGATAAGAGCTCGATAGAGTACGATAATTATGACCGCGGATTTTTTTCTTTACGCTTGACATTACGAACAAAAGGGGCACGTTATTTATACGCAGACAATTAATTGTCTGCGTATAAATATACGAGAACTTTACGCTCACTAAACTGTTGTAAAATAAGGCTATTTTTAACTTAAGATATCGGCTTCAAGTTCAACTCGCCTTTTCATCGCCCTGAGATAAAAAGGAGACATGAGAATGTGAAAAATAATGTAAACAAGCTGACAGAATATGTTGGATCTTGGTTGAATCATTTCCGAGAAGCGAATCACACCCTTTTTTGGTTTTCTGTTTTATTATGCAACGGTATCCTTGCGTGTCTGGCAACTGGAAATCTGGTTTAGCCGAACAGGCTTGTATGTTGGGAAAAAAGGAACCCATTGTGTCCACGCATACCTATGACAGCCAATTAGCCTAATTTCTAAACTAAACACCGTTTTCTTAAGCACATACTTTTGAAGCCACCTTGTAAAGCAAGGCAAATCGTAGACGGGGTCCGAAGTATTTGCATTTGTGGTGGTAGGGGGGATCTGCATGGCACGCCATAAGTGTAGTCCACGTTCTTCCTCGGAGCCTATATGTTTACTTCCGCAATTTAATACCTTACTTATTCTACTACGAGAATGGTTACCCGGAATAGTGTTATCCAAAACAAAGCCTAAGATTCCAGCCATGAACATGCTAGTGCTTAAAAGAACCGTGATAACCTGATCTACCCCTTCAGACCCCGTTTGGATCACGCCAGGGTTAGATTTCATCCATTCCGAAACCACCTAAAGGTAAAAAGCGTTGTTAGGATTAGACACAGTGAGCGGAAGGGTTTTTCTTAGTAACAAAAAACAGCTTACGAACGAAAAAAAGATAGAAAAACCTAACACAAAAAGGTTGCGTGAAGAATTGAGGTCCACGTACTGCACATTCGAGAGTCCTACTGCAGTAACGATAGAAAACATTACGCAAAAGACTCCGCCCACGATTGGCCCTGGAATTGTTATGAAAAATGCACCCAGTTTGGAACACATTCCAAATAGGAGCATGAAGATCCCGCAGTAGATGATCACACGGCGACTGCCCACTTTCGTTATGCCAATCGCCCCAATATTTTCAGAGTAGCTCGTGGTACCGTTGCCCGAACCCCAGAGACCGGCCAGTACTCCACCCACTCCCTCTATGCCAATCCCTCGATTGATGGCGTGGACTGGTGGTGGCCCAGCACCTGGTTTTAGGGGAGAAAATATAAGGGCGTACAGTCATTTGTGAAAACTCGTTTTCCAATAGCTTACCTGCCAAACGAGCGCATGCATAGTAATCGCCCACTGATTCCACCGCTGACGCTAAAACACCAGCTAGCATCCCGAATACTCCCGCCAATGTCATTATAGGTACTCCCCATTGCACTAAAATTGATTGGTATTTATTTCTGGAGCATTTAACTGTTAGAAAAATTTACGCGGATAAGGAATTCGTATCCACGGTGCTTCTGTTACGATTCTTAGTTTCTTGTCAGTTCGGATGGCGGAAGTGAGAGGCAGGACATCGGCCATTGTGAGCATAGCACACAGGAACCAAAGTATTACAATTGCAACCAAAACCTATTGAAATGTTATAAATCCTTTGAAAGGAAGTATCTGCATTTTTCGTTGGATTTACGGAAAGCAAACTGAAGATGTTGGAGCGACCCATTTTCCAACCTTTCCGGCACGTATAGCGTGGGAAAAGACAATGAATGTTTCTCAAGTACTGGGACAATATTACTATAATTGCGATTGTCCTAAAAAAATCCTTCAAATTATTTCCTTTATTTTTTCTCGTTTTCGCAGCCTTACCCCATAGCTACACCCCAGTGTTGGGATGCATAATGAGCAGCAGAACCAAAGAGCGACAAACCGATAAGCGTAATAGCTGGAGCTATAGTTAGTGGAGTAATATACTTGAGCAAAAAACCAATCACACCTAAAAAAACAACTATAAAATCCAAATCAATAGAAATAAATAAAAAGAGGATTGGAACCTGCAAATCCTAAAAAGACTTCAAAGAGGCAGGATACAGCAATAGCTCCTTGAACATGGCGCATACGGAATTGCCAAACTTCCGTCCTCTCCTCAGACGTCATATTGGCGAGGATTTCCGGATCTGGACAGCGTAATTCGGGGAGCTTCAATAGCGCCAAAGTGGGCACCAGCAGCGCAAAAGTACCGCCTTGAATGATGGGTAACCGGACGCCGAAGAATACTTGCAATAAAGTGACTAGCCCCGAGACGAAAATAATTGTGGAAACTAACGATGCACGGTCTGGGTCATCCTCCGCCATACACATGGCTGGGGCCAGGATAAAAGGCACGGAAATTGTACCGCCAAACATCATCAGGTAGTGCTATAATAATCAAGCTCTCACTTATTAAATTATTGCATGATAATTGATATAGTTTTTTTATGGCTTTCATTGTAGTAGCAAAATTTACAGTACTTGGAATGCGAGGACGACGCAGAGATACCACGGTGGGACGTCATCTACTCCATAGATCAAATGCGGACCCTTTTCTTGCTCTTTGTCGTTGTTTTCGACATGGCATTTCTCTTCGCCAATGACTTCAATCTTTTGGAAATTTCAGTTTAGTAGTTTTTCAAATATGAACTGGTGTATCTAATTTAGATTATTTATGTTTGTTATTTACCTGATCATGTTGGAGATCAAAAGCAGGATTATCGTGCGCCTGGGAGACATCCAGCGCCATGCAAAACGGTGTTTGTTTCCACTGAAAACTCAAGGGTTATGCAAATTTCGAACAAGGTGCGAAGCCTCCGAAGTACCCGTTGCGACTGGTACCAGGCAGATTCATCTTCTTTGTTCTAAGGGATGCAGGAGAGTCTATGGCGTGGCCTCCTTTTATACATACATGACGTCACAGTCACAACAGCACAGGTAAGTTGCTTCATATTACTTCCCTTAGGGGCTGTGGTGAGGAACGGGGCCGTTGACAAGGACAAACGTTCCTAGAACAGTATAATACAAACTTGAGCACTCCTGTGCTTGTATTCCAGTACTGAAACTATTGATCATTATATGGACTTTGCGAATTGACCAATGACAGTGCTTATCCGTCGTTTCGACCAATCCTGTCGTTTCCAGACCACTACTACGCCTACGCAGGATAAAGGTGCGAATATCGATAAAAGTGCGAAAACACAATGACGACGGACCCCGACACTGTAGGACGATAATATCGTTAGCCACTACGGGCAAAGAAATTATTTAAGTGAACTGCTCATTTAATTGACTGTGTAATTTAGAGGGAATTTCCCTACCTAAGCGTAGTATTAGGCTTTAAATGACAGGATTGATCAAAACACGGAAAAGCAATGTCAATGTGTCATTGGTCAATATGCAAAGTCTATGCGGTGTTGTGCTATTGGTCCATATAGTTTGCTTACTTACGTAGTTTACATCCCTTCTCGATTGAATTGTAGTAGAGAACTCCACGATATTCGCAGGAAAACATAAAGTTTTGCGATTCGTAGAGTTTACCACGTTTACTAGCAATTCAAAAGTAATTTTTCGCTTGTTTGATAAGGGGTACGCAGATATAAATTTTATGTTGAGTTTACCGCCCTTTTTCTAATAGTTTGAACTTTTGTTGCTTAGCTTACATAAATGTAATACATTTACCGAAAACGAACACTTAATATATTGTTACACATGCGTAATCGCAGTTTTTAATCCACATTTAATTCTACCAATCAAATATCCCAAATTTACCTGACCAACCCTTGGAATCGTAAGACTTCAGGGTCGTCAGACGCGGACTTCAAACGCTTTTAATTGAACGCCGTTTTTAGGAGAAAACCTTAACGAAATTAAAATAAAACACTCCAAGATCTATGGTTTCCTCTATATTTTTCGTAAAAAAATATTTTTCTCCTATTTTTAGTTCTCTTTGAATCGTCTCGAAATTTCAGAGGCCTGTTACAAGTCCTACAAATTTTGAGGCTTCTTGGTTGCACGAATTCGACTGGCCATATAAAATTTTATTAAGTTTATATGCTTATCAAAAAGGCTGTTTGATAACTAGTCGAAAAATCAAGGCATTGTAGATAAAATTTGGATTTTTTGGCAGGTGGTTGAGTTTTAAGAAAATGTAGAAATGTGGTATTTTTCTCGCGTGTCTGGCCGACGTAACTTGACGCGCACATAATTCTTGCTGTGAGATCTCTTTCGTTGGTTTAGAAGGTCGACCTAAATTGGAATCCGAAATTAAATTTTAGATTCTTTGGGGGTATATTGGCATGAAATTACGATTTGTTATTTTTGCTGCTGTTTTTCATTATTGGCACACAACTCATGTATTTACTGAGTAAGTCTACAGTTGATGTTCGTATTACGGAATTGAATAAATCAGTTTCCTTGACCGAAAGAAACCCACCGAGGATCAAAGCTGTGCGGCAGTAACTCTCCTAATTTGCACTTTATAAGCTGAAAGTCTGGTTTACTCAAGTAAACGTCCATTTCCATATTAAACTCGGCCAGTACCTTTTTTTCAAACAAAAGTATCTCTTTGTTGGTCTTGTTCAATAAAAGAGTAGCAATTAGCAAGGTACCTGTCGACAAGCTCCACAGGGTCCAACAAATCGCTCTTGCATTTCTGCGCATATGGCAATGGCCGGAAATTGTCGCTGACCTTCAGAAACTGCTTTCACGATAGCTGTTCTTTCCGCACAGAGCGTCATGCTGTATGACACATTTTCTACGTTACAGCCCGTTACGACCGTCCCGTCCTGGCATAGAAGCGCCGCCCCCACTGGGAATTGGCTATAAGGACAGTAGGCTTTTCCTCGAGCTTCCGCGCTTATTCGAACCAGATTTTGCAGCACAGGATCTGTCACGTAAATCAATTTCAATATTAACGAAAGACTATAAAGAGCGGATATGATTACCCAGTTCTTCCAAAGTGATGGTTTGAGAGGGCAATTGAGCAGCCATGCTGTGTTGTGCTATTGATTACCCCCCACGACTGGTCGTATTCAACTGAGGCCGCCCCAGTGCTCTGTTTAGCAGTCGAGTAGTACTCGGATATCAGGGTCAGAGCTTCCGGCGTCGGCGTGGTCGGTTTCTGGTCACATGATCGTCGACTCCGAAGGTCTATCCGATTAAGCCAACCGTTAAGATAGTGAAAATAAAATTGCATGTTGATGTATATTTTCTATATACATGAACATAAAACATCCGATCTTTGCTTAAAATGTTTTTTCTCATTTTCTATTTCATATCGTTTTTTTTTTTTTGAACTACCGCCATTTTTCCTCCCAAGATGTAGTTAGGTGGCAGCACTGACTGACTGAATGTTTTGTTCACTGTTCGGATGAAAAGGGAGCGACAAGAGGCTAAATGACACCTATTCGGAGGAAATTTTCCCCCATTTCCTCCAATATGTGGTGCCACCTTCTGGTAAAGAAAGCGAATATGAAGCTTAGAATTTGCAGGAGTATTAGGATTAGGGTACGTGTCTTGACGCCTTTTCGGATGACATCCACAAGTTGTCTGCTTCGGGCATTTAGGTGCTCCTTTTGATGCCTTTTAGGAGCGAGTCTCCTAACCTAACCTAACCTAGCCTAGCCTAACAAAACCTAACCTAACAAACCTAACCTAATAACCTAACCAAACGTAACCTAATCCCTGGAAAAAAATAACATGCTGTAACTGGGAACTACACTAAATAGAAGAAACGTCAACATGACGTTAACTTGGAGGATATTAATGTCAGTTAAATTCAATATTCATTAGTTCACGTTCCCAGACAGAAACTGCTCTCGTCGTGCTCTCGTCATACCCACAGTACGCCACAGAATGGTTAGCGGTCAGATGGGCAAGCTTTTGGTAGGTTCGATCCTCCGAATAGGCGTCATTTAGTAGCTTCTAAAGGGAGCGGAATTAGACTTCAAATTCAAATTCATAGTCTCTTTCATGAAAACAGAGGCGGCACCGGTACTGAATATCATGTAAATCTTCAATTGGTATATTATTTAGGCATAAACTTGGCTGCTGCTTGTGAGCGCAAGTTACATGCAACCAAGATTTACACATGCTGCAACAANAAACAGAGGCGGCACCGGTACTGAATATCATGTAAATCTTCAATTGGTATATTATTTAGGCATAAACTTGGCTGCTGCTTGTGAGCGCAAGTTACATGCAACCAAGATTTACACATGCTGCAACAAAGCCAAGTAATATTTTCATCTTCATGGTCGTCATCAGGATCGTTTCGTTTGCAGCAACCGGCGCAGAGTTGTGGTACGATGTCATCTAAAACGTCGGCAGGGTCATCCTTAGATCCATGACTCCGGAAGACACTCGATGGTTTGTTATTGTACGGCTTGCGTGTCCGATGAAATTCTCTTTGAGGTACAAACTTCGCATTAGGACGGACGTTAGTTAACTTTTCGTACGTCTCTTTTACAATATTGTGTACAGGTGGTCTACTGTTAAAAATTACTGCTGTAGCCATATAGCAGACTCAACATCGTGAAGTGCTCCAGGATCAGTTGTTAACGAATCACGAATGTGATCGCAGTGTTTAAAAATCTTTGCCTGGTAAAAGCAAGCGTTTTATTTTTTCTAACGACATTTTCTAGCTGGTCTTTTTCAGCGGTCTGATATTCAACTAATGAATCTCCTAGGACACGTGACTGATGCAGATTGTCATTTAAAACTGGGCTAATCTTATGGATATGCTTGCAGTCAAAATGATAATTATAAAAATCGTCACACGAGCACCAAAATACATCCCTGCAAGCTCCGCAATATCCACATCGATTAATGCATTCGCACAATTCGTCGAAAAAACGAATAACATCGTAATACGTATCCGCCTGTCGTTGAGACTTGACTTTCCATGTGTTTTTTCCTATAGTATAGTTACGTCCTCATCCTTAATCGTTTCGGATCTTTTGTGCCGGCAGTTAGTTTCCGCAATAGTATTTGTGCTTAAGCCTCTTTGACGAATTAAAACTTCTTTATAAGCTCTCTTCGTCGTGTATTTCTCAGTTCTTGTGCGTATGTCAGAAAAGCTAGCAAAACGTCTGTGAAAGACATTTTCCTCTCTGATCCAGTGTTCTGGATCGATGCTTTTTGTATGATCTTAGATCATTTCCGATCGTCATCAACTTCTGTCAACCCGATCAGATCAAAAGTTGCAAAATTTCAGAAAATTTAGATCCGATCAAAAAGATCCAAATCGTTCAGATCCGATCAAAGTTCCGATCATTTTATGTAAAATAAGAGTAGGAATAAACAGTGTTACAGAATAGAAAAAAATTTCGAGCAGTGGCCACAAGATGGCCTGATTTTGGATCGGTCGGGATCGCTAAATTTCCCGAAAAAATCGATCAGATCACTGCTAACTTAGGGTCAACGCCGATCAGATAAAAAATGGCCGATTGATCTGATCTAATCTTTTTTAAAAGATCCAGAACACTGCTCTGATCCGGATTAAATGACCGAGCAGAGACAGAATTTTCTTGACAACTTCCGTGTCCGCATGGGGATGATCATGCAATCTATTGTACCACGCTCTATCGGGTAAGAGATGATTAGGACAGTACGGTTTGTTGGGGTCGTTTTTTTTTAAACGTACTGTACTTTAGATAAAAAAAAGTATTTTGAAATCGTAGGGTGTCAATCAGTGTTCTGGATCGATGCTTTTTGTGTGAACTTAGATCATTTCCGATCGTCGTGAACTTCTGTCAACCCGATCAGATCAAAAGTTGCAAAACTTCAGAAAATTTAGATCCGATCAAAAATATCCAAATCGGTCAGATCAGCTTAAAGATCCGATCATTTTATGTAAACAGAATAAAAAAAATTCGAACGATGGCCACTAGACGGCCTGATTTTGGATCGGTCGGGATCGGTAAATTTCCCGAAAAAATCGATCAGATCACTGCCAATTTAGGGTCAACGCCGATCAGATCAAAAATGGCCGATTGATCTGATCGAATCTTTTTAAAAGGATCCAGAACACTGGTGTCAATGACAATTGAGTGATAATAGTGCCATCTAGGAGTAGGAAGTGCTTGCAACTTTTTCCTAAAATAAGAAATATGTCCTTGCTGCCACATTACTTTGCTCTATCTTAAATTGAACAAAACGGTGACTTTCAAGATGACGTTTTAAATGTCTGAGTTGAGATCATGTATATGCACCTCTTTCTAGTACAATGGACAGGGTATGGTTGGATTAATGGAAAGACACGGTTCTCGAATAATGGAAGGAAACGTGTAGGAAATGCTTACTTATAATACGAGTGCACGTTGGAATGAATTCCTCAGTGTTCATTTACAGTCCCAAGCGATTCTATCTGTTTCGCTATGGAAGAGAAAGCCAAAGTGGAAAACCCCGTGTTGAAGGCGAATATTTTTTCTCGCCTGTTTTACTGGTAAATTAAATGAATGCATATAGATATAGGTGTTGGTAAGTTATTAATTAGGTTAATTAGTTAATTAAATGTCACGATGCCAAGGCGGAACGGAACTATATCTTGGTTTCGGTTTAAGTTTGTAGTTTAATTTTCTAATTAGATACTTAACGCAGAAATATAAAAGTTTTATTGGATAAAGTTAATTTAACGGTTTTCTAAATATAGACAGGAATTTCCGCTTGGTCATCGTGATTCGTGATCAAAATTCTAAAGCGTCTTTAGGACGTTCGACTCAGCTTTGGCGGGATCAGCCGCGCTGCAAGATTACTATTGTTCTGCTTGAAAACTCAATTTGGCTTTAACAATAAAAAAAATCAATTAATTTAAAGCCTCTCTAAATACACATATATGATATTGAAACAGCTAAATTGTCACTTGTTATGCCCTGTAATCTAAAATAAATTGGTTATTTAATTTTAGTTGGATTCGTCCGTTATACTACAAATTGAATATAAAAGTAATCTAGAATTCGAAGATCTATAGATCTTCTATTCTGCCTGAGAGCGTACCATATATATGTGATACGCTCTCAGGCAATAGATCTGATCTCCTCTTTAAAAAACTAAACAAACCGTGGCAAGAAGAACTGGAAACTGCAGAAAAGAACAATAAGAAGCCGAAGCTTTACAAACTAAGCCATTTTACATGCGTACGGTAAGCAGTATAGTACATGTTGTGCGGCTTCTTTGCGCTCTTCGAAGAATGCTTCATTCGGTAAGGACATTTCCAACTCAAAAAGCCACCAAAATCCAAGTTTTGTCCTAAAAACTTGAGCAAAATATCTCTTCTCTTATTTGCCTTTCCCTGCACGGTTTTCATTTATTTTGTAATAGTTTTCTATACTGAAATAGCGGTGAACAAGGCTAATAATGAACAACAGCATCAGTACTATCTAAAACATATTTTCTTGTTTTTTTTAATGCTACCTCCGATGAGCTGCATTAAAAAAAAACAGAAACTCTTATTTTGTTTGGCTGTATATCGGCCATTGAAGGGGTCTCTTTTTCTGTTCGTGTAGCTGATGAAACCTGTTTGTTAATTATAATAATTTTATGTATTTTAATCAATATTGTGTTTGTGCCTTTGTTTGTAGTTTTTTTCATTTAAAGAATGTAGCCAATTTTTGTATGTATTTCTCGTTTTCCCACAGCATGTTTGTAAAAGTCTTTTCTTCTAAGAAATGCAGTGCAGCTTTCCTGGATCGTGGTAAAGGTAAGTTATTAGTAGGTCAATGCTTCTGGGATTAATTATCTCTATATGAATTTTCCGGCTTTCTTTCGAAAGCTGAGTGAGTTCAACCTGGTCAGTAAAACTAACCTTCATCAACTTCAGTCGTTCAGACATTCAGTTGCGAGTTGGTGTTGGGTGTTTTCTTCTTGTTGTGTTATTCATTCATTTATTGAATGAGCGTGACCGTGAGGAAAAACATCCAGATCCAACTTGTAAGTCAACTCTCTCTCAACATATTTTAGGCTTTTGACGTTTTTGACTTTTGATTTTTTTAAACATTTTTTTTTAACTTTTGTTTTGTGACGTTTTGTTTTTGACTTTTTACTTTTTTTTACTTATACTTATAAATATTTTTGGTTTGACGTTGAGATTGATTCGTGAAAAAATAGTTGTTAATCGTAGTTAAAAAATCGTAGTAAAAAAGTAAAAAACAATTATTTCATTCATAGTTTCAAATATATTCATTATTTCATTGAGATTCATAATTTCATTCATAGTTTCAAATACGTCATGGCTTCAAATGTGCACGATTCTGATTGTGAGCGTATTGCTAATATTGGTCCGTTTTGTGACGAAATGGGTATTTTTAAGAGTAACTTAAAGTCGTTGACTTCTTGCACTTCTCTTTCGCTTCCAAAACCTATACATATGTTAACTAACGGATTCGTTATCGAGCTTTTTGAGCATTATATAGGCCTTAAAAAGAACGCTACGCGTAAAGATTTTCTTAGCTGGATAGTAACTATCTTTTCATTGGAAGGTAGATATGACGATGCATTGTTAGTAAGGACAGTTAAAAAGGTAAAAAAGGATTTAATCCACTTCAGGAAGATGGCCAATTGTCCAGATAAACTAGATAAAATTCAAAGTTTCAAGAGGCAACCATTTCAATTTTCAATCGCACTAATAGTACACATGTCCGTAATTGTGGTAATAGTAGTAATGTGTCACAGCCGGCTGTGCTAATTGAGGAGGACAATAATTTTGCTCTGTCTGACTCTGAGTCTCCTTGTTCTTCGCAGAGAACAAACAAGGTTTCTCAGCCTCCTCAGCAAGTTCAATCTGTTATTCACTCCTCTTCCATTCAAAAGAGCCAGATTCCCCAGCAGGCAATAAGTGTAGATCAAAATTACACTTACAAGAAAACCATTCGCAACTTGAAAAGAAAATATTCCAAGTTATTCAAGCTCAGGGAGAAAGAGGCTCGTGAAAAGGTCGGTCAAGCAAACGCTGCTCTGAGCCGGAAGATTGCGCAACTCAGGAACACTAAAAAAAAGTCAGGGCTTTGAAGGATAAATTAAAGATTCAGTCGAGACTTGAAAAAGGTAGGCATCGTCAGCAACTTAAACGCAAGGAAGATTTAGTGACGGATTTACAAAAAAAAGTTAAACGCTTCTTCTTTGCCAAGCGCGCAGTTAGCCCATGCTTTGCTTTCCCTTTCTAATCCAGAGTCACGGCAAGAGCAATTAAACATTTCACTAGAAGAAAAGCGGCCGGTGAAGTTTCTAAACGAAGACGGCAGGACGTACAATGCCATGACTCATCGAGTATTCATGGAACTACGTAGCATAGGTATCGGGAGTGAGACGGCCGTAGAGTGCGTCGAAACTGTTGTGCGATGTCTAGGGTTGGAGCCAGATCAGCTGCCGGGAAAAACGTTTGTCAAAGAAACGATATACAAAGCTCGCGTTCTTGACGTGACGAAACGACATGGCGAGCGGTAATCTGGAAATTGTGATACCCGAGCCTGCTTTCTTTTGCAATCGCAAAATAAGCCACCTGCTTCTTGACGATGCAGATGATCCAGTTTGGACCCCTGCACTTGTCGTAAATATNTTGACGTGACGAAACGACATGGCGAGCGGTAATCTGGAAATTGTGATACCCGAGCCTGCTTTCTTTTGCAATCGCAAAATAAGCCACCTGCTTCTTGACGATGCAGATGATCCAGTTTGGACCCCTGCACTTGTCGTAAATATGGGAACAGAGAACGGTGAACACACCCTTTTTTATACTAAGTATGTTTGTGATGAATTTCGCGATGATCAAGACATTGTCAATGATCCCAATTTTTATAATTTCCTGATCAAGGAAGTTCATACCCAGCCTCTCATTGAACTTTACAAAAACGATAAAGTTAGACTGCATTAACTCTTCTTTCTTTATAGCCTTCCTGTTATTGAACAGTGTATTGATGGGCGTTTTTCATCAGTACTTCTCTAGTACTACAGCCTTCCTGTTATTGAACAGTGTATTGATTGGAGTTTTTCATCAGTACTTTTCTATTACTGCAGCCTTCCTGTTATTGAACAGTGTATTGATGTGCAGCGGATAACCGCGAGCCGCCAGTCCTACCCACTAAGCCAACGTCAGACATCTGTCGATTCCCTAAACCCGCCCCACCCTATCGTTACCTTTAAATCTGTATAGTATTAAAAATTAAATACACAAGTTAAAATAAACTATCACAATATTACGAATTATGACAAAATACAAATCAAATCTCTTGACATATTCATTATGTTTCTAAACAATCATTGTAATAATGTGAAGCACATTGATCCTAGGTTTTCTAATTACCTGGTCAAGGAATAACGTCATATACCAAGCTTACAAATACAAAATTAGACTGCATTGGTTGTTGTTTCTTTATATACGATATTGTCTAGATATTGTTTTTACCTATTATATTTATCTAAAAACAAAACTGTCGATATTTATCTAAAAACAAAAATTTCGATTGACGTTTCTGCTCATAATAAAAAATTATATTCTTTCCTTTCCATGAAAATCAACTGGGCTACACTACACTTGAGTTGAAGTAAATAGTTAAAAAAAAATCATTTTTAAATTGTTTATTTTTTCCGACAAAATGGAAATTGTCAATTATCAACAATCAAACGAACGCATATAGATATTACGTATACATTTCTCTACAGAAAGGAAGCAGGAGCGGCGGCAGCAGCTGGAGCGGTGGCATGTTTTCCTTTTCGCTTATAGGGCTGCTGGTGTTTGGTTCTGTAGAGTATGAAAGAAAAAACGAATTAAAATCCGTACATGATTTACATAACAAAAAGACTTACGCCAAAAAATCAGCCTTGAAACTCTTCATAGCTTTGTAGAACGGTGTCTGGTTTTTGCCTCTAGAGTAATGAAAAAATACTTTACTTTAAAATTATTACATTTTTTAAAAAGTTTAGAAAATAGTTCTTACGCAAAAAAAACAGTTTTGAATACCTCGCACGCCTCTTCCATGCCTCATGCCTCTTCCTGCTGCGAAGAGGCATGCGGAAGAGCTCGAGTAAGAGATTGAGGAAGACTGCTGCTGTTGAAAGGCTGCTGAAGTTGTTTAAATTGTCGAAACTGTTGGAATTCTTCGAATTCTTTATGGTCCATTTTCTAAAAATAGAAAATGTGTGAAACAATTAGATATAAGCAAATGTAAGAATGTATTAAAAAGTTCACAGGCTTACTTCTCTACTAACAGTTGTTGAACGAATGATGACTGAACGAGCTACATCCACATTTTATACCCGAAAATTATTTCCCTGAAGAGGAAACTTTTCCCTGAAAAGTAACCCTTCACCACGCGGTGAAACTGGCTATCGAGGATTAAAATTGCGTGGCGTGGTGAAAGGTCTGGTGAAAGATTATTTTTCTTAGCAAAGGCTGAACGCAACACTTAATTTTTTTGCTAAAAAAATAACCTTCATCCGGACTTGAGTCCAGTTCAACTCAAAGTCTGCCCAAGCCTGTACTGAAGCATGTTGTAGGAATGTTGATCATCGTGCCAAAAAAAAAAACCAATGACTAACTTAGGCCATGACAATATTCTAGACATTTGATTTGATTCATTATTTTGGTTTGATTTAAGGAATGAAGCTGGAAATGGTGATGCCCGAGCTTGCTTTCTTTTACAATCGCAAAATAAAGCCACCTGCTTCTTGACGACGCAGATGATCCAGTTCGGACCCCTGCACTTGTCGTAAATATGGGAACAGAGAACGGTGAACACACCCTTTTTTATATTTAAGTATTTTTGTGATGAATTTCGCGATGATGAAGACATTTTCAATGAAAATAATAGGTTTTCTAATTATCTGGTTTATTATCTACGTTTCCCTTCAGAGCGTCAGCTTAGAGTACACTAGACTACCAGCAGAAGCTCCTTTAGAGTCCTCAGGTTTTTAATTTAAGTAATAGTATATGCACGTACATGAAGCAATGTTTAGATATGCAAGTACCGGAAAGCTGGCCTTCTAAAGGCGTCATTGAATTCCGCGACGTTACTTTGCAATACGATGAAAGTGAACCACTAGTCCTCAAAGGTCTGAGCTTTAAGCTGGAAGCTCGAGAGAAAGTAAAATTTCTGCAATAAATAATACTAAGAAATGTTTTTAATATCAATAATACTTCCAAAGATAGGAGTAGTTGGCAGAACGGGTGCCGGTAAGTTCGATTATTGCTGCGCTTTTCCGGATGTCGGAGCCAGGAGGCACAATTCTAATCGACGGTATCGATACTAAGTTGGTACCGCTAGCTAGACTGCGATCCAATATTTCTATCATCCCTCAAGATCCCGTACTGTTTATCGGCAACTTGCGAAGCAATCTGGATCCGTTTGGCGACTACAAAAACGACGCTCTTTGGAACGCTCTGGAAGAAGTAATCGACTCCTCTTTGCAAAACTTAGTGTTGTAAATACTAAGTGATTTCTGCCCCAAGGTTAAGTTGAAAGAAATGGCCGCCAGTAGTACCGGAGGCTTGGACATGACAGTGTCTGAGGGCGGATCCAATTTTTCGGTAGGTCAACGACAATGGATATGTCTAGCTCGAGCGTTGCTGAAGCAATCGCGGATTTTGGTACTGGACGAAGCCACAGCTAGTGTAGACCACAGGCAAGATACCAGCAGCCTATTTCTTCCTTAAGTAGAACTATTTTTAACGGTCTAGAACTGACGCTTTCATCCAACAAACCATTCAAGAAAAGTGTGTCGACTGCACCGTTCTGACAATTGCCCATAGATTAAATACCATCATAGACTCAGATCGGATCATGGTACTGGATGCTGGAATTCTCCAAGTATTGCTGAAAATTTCTGCTTATTTTTTTGTAATTTTTTCTGTTTTCCAGGAACTTGGCCAACCCATGGAATTACTCGAGATTAAAAATGGGCTGTTGTACAGTCTAGTACAAGAAACCGGCAAAGCCTCTGCTGAGTATCTGAAAGATATTGCTAAAAAGGTAAAAGAAATAACGTTTCTGCTTGGCTGTTTCTGTCAAACCATATCCAATTTGCTATTTACAGTCTGCGAATGCGAAAATAAAGAAAAAAGAAGAGAAATCAATTTCAGCGTTAGATCATTCATCAGAAATACTGCCAGAAAACTCCCGAAACGATTCAAACGAGTCGACAAGATTGTAGTAAGATATTGACATTTCTGCGTAAATAAATAATAAAAAAGAACAAAAACATGTAAATCCCATCCTTAGCTCAAATATAATGTAAGACGTTCAATACTTAAAATCACAACACTCACGCCATCTAGGAGCAGACATACTAAAACGTTCCTGCTAAATAACAAATAACTTCAACATTTCATTTGGACTAGAAAAGCAACAAATACTTAAGAATTTTCCTTAAACTCTCAGTAATAAATAGTTTTAAAAATTGAAGTAAAAATCAGTGAGATATTTACAGAAATTCGGATAGAAATTTCAGAAATTTTTTTCAAAAAGAAGAAAACTTTTAAATTATTGAAAATTTTCTCGTCGAGCCAGATAGATGGCCTGCTCATATGCTAAATTCAGTTTCAAGGCTCTAAACCTCAAAGCTTCGTGCTTAGGGAAGAACGCATTACAGAAGATAGGTCCCGATACTGTCAGTACTGGCTTGAGTAAAGTAATCGGGAACATTACTCCCCAAACCGCTCCTAAAACACCCAGTAAAATCCCTCTAAATTAGTCCATCTTCAGACTGAGTAATACTAAACTTACCCATGTTCGCGTAGTCCCACACCGGATGTTCTACTGGCGCCAAACAATCTGCAAAGCGACTCATATCTGTCGCTTTGCCTTGCATTCTCGAAAGTACGGCCATCATTGTCTTCAGAATGTTCGCCATGGCTCCTTCTCCCTCTATACTGGCCGTGAAAAGCGTCCAATCTAGTACCGGCAATGAAGACATTCGCAGAAATAACCGGAAATACGAACTGTGGTAATTTGGCCTGTTAACTACTTACCATTTCTTCCTGCAACTAAGTTTGTCAGCAGAGTCAACTGACGGTTTATCTTCCCTGTGACGAACCAATCCGCTTAGGCTATGCCAAGGACCACGCCTCCTAGACAGATGTCCACCAGAATGCTGCAGAAATATCCGCGTACATTACTGCAGCAGGCTTTAATCTGCAAAAAGAAGTTTTTTAAAGTTATAAGCGAAGATGTAAGGAACATTGTAATTTGTATAGGATATTACTGCAGAAATGCCGGTACTAATTGGTACCAACTCGTTGGACTCGCTAAACTCTGCGTCAAATTTCTTCATTCGTGAAGTGACGTGGATGTTATCAAAGTTAGTTTGATGAAGGTATTGGCAGAGGTAGTAGCATGGTCTAAGAGCCAATAATTACTGCGTTATTACTGTTTCATTGCCAGTACTTTTATATATTACCCAAAAAGGAGTTAACCATTGCAGCAATAAGAAGAATAGCTTCACAAACTGTTCAAGTTTAGACCATTGCTCCTTAAAAACTAGCTTTAACTTTTGCAAGTGTTTCTGCAGAAATTCGACGTCTTCATCCGCCGCTTCTAACTTCATGGTCACTCCTAGATGTAGGTTAACAATCTGTCCAATTTTCTTTTTCATCCCGTTCCATACTAAATTTAACAGAAAATGGCATATCAGAATATCGCAATTTCTTATTTCTGCAGCTGAAAATAATGTACACTTGCCTAAGCCCTGGACGATAGTCCTTCCCAGTAGTGGAACGGCGATTTCGACTACATCGTTGATTACTGTGCAGAAAGGATAGGCTATGTCCACCGTCTGACAGAGAAACCCCGCTCCTTTTGCTTTAGTCCTTTTTCACGCTGTCGATATGACTGACGCAGTTACGGATCAATTTCTGCCTCATGTACTCCACAGAAAACCCTCTTTTGGACGCGTAATCCAAAGTGTCATCATACCAGCGCTCTAGAGAAACCTCACTACGATTAGATCCCATTGTAAACTAGTGTTAAGTCTTACGCAAGTTATCTGTGCTTTGCTGCAGTTTCTGAAAACCGTGGGTGATCACGGACACCGAGTTGATGATGTGGCGGACATCCGTTTCGTTCATAAAAGCGTCTCGCGTAGTTTTGATGTTCATTTGGAACTGCACATTTATGCAAGCAGCAGTGGTAGCGAGATGTTCAGTTGTTTCATGGAAATGTTCAATCGGACCGTAGTATACTGACGTCACCAGCAGCGCTAACACGAACGACCTCCCCTTTCGCGTTGACAGTTCAGTCAAACATAAACAGCAGAGACATCTAGTGGTGGATCAAGAAATGACTTGCAAAGTCAAAAAATGAAATATTCTAGGTTGAAAATTGAAAAATTAAAATATTGAAATATTGAAATGAAAAATTTTAAAATCGAAATTGAAATTTCTTTGAAATGCTTCTTTTTACCAATTATAACTCCTGGTCTTATCTTTATTAACCTTTTGAAAAATAAATTGAAATTAATTACTGAGTTAAGTTAACAGTTAGGATAAGTAGTGTAACAATAAGGTAAATTAGACACTTACCTTAACTTGCGGGGCATGAAAGGAAGCCCGGCAACCGCGAAGAATCCTCCAACTACAGCCGCCATAGTTGTCGGGAGTTTCAAAGTTACGGCCACATTATAAAAGGAATATGCCAACATTGATGATCCTTTATAACAATTGCTTATTATAAATAAATGTGTCGTTAATCTAAA
>JAGJRO010000377.1:0-37836 GCA_022832285.1 Lepidurus apus apus | reverse complement strand
TTTTTACAACGCACACAGGCGGCATTTCCTTAGAATAAGACGTCACAATCAAGGCAATCGGTAGTGGTCAATAATCATTGGAAACGTAACCATACGTTACGTCAAATGAAACCAAATGTAGCCTAAATCAAACTTTAATGAGTGAAATCTAAAAGAAAATCGGAAAGTCTATTACTTGTTGTTTAATCTTCAACCACGTTTCACTATTAGTATCGTTAAATACAAGAATTGAGAAAGGAGCTGCAAAGTAATCGATGTTTTGGGCTGGCGATATGAATATCAACTTGCTCGCCGCTTGTGTCCACCCACGGCCCCTGTGCAACCAATCCATTGATTCCATTGATTCCACTCGTCAAGACCTCCTTTTCAATATTTTTTGCATTACGGGCCTTTATAATGGGTTGCTCTCTCTATAGTTATCTATGGTCCACCCTTACTCTCACTCTGCTTCTGCTGATTACTCTTGGCCTTTCACGGGCGTTCTCTCCGCCTTGCACGTCATCTGCCGCTACAATAAATCGATATAGTTTGCCCAAAATGTATCGACCATACTGTAGTTACAGGCTCAATAACAATATATTTTCAAATAAGATCAATATATAGGGAGCCAATTTCTTGCTATCGATTTACGTTTAAACTCATTTTCATAGTTCCCGCTATAAGGAAGGTGGAGTCAAACAGGTCAGGACAACCCTCACCTCCCATGGGATTAGCCTGAAAGCTCTAAAAGTTGTGACAGAAAACCCATAAGGAAAGGGCCAGATGCACTCTCTATCCTACTCTATGCTGAAAATAAATACATTAACGCCATCTGCAAGGTAGAAAAGAACATGCAAAAAATGCCTGAAGTACATTAACATGGAAATGTGCGCTTGTAGAACAAGGAGGCTGTTCAGTTCAACTACGACCGTTTTAAAGAAAACTTTGGATAAAAACTTCGGCAAAAGCTCATCAGAATGGCTAACCCGACATATCAACGATCCTTATGTTCAGAAAGCAAAAATGGAAAATTACAGGTTGGTAGTTCTTTTCACATTTCAGATTAAACTTTTTCTGTATTGTGGTAAATGTGGTTTGTTTTTAGGGCAAGAAGTGCTTTCAAGTTGTTGGAAATGGATCACAAATTAAAGCTTTTGAGCCCTGGCATGGTTGTTATTGATTGCGGAGCAGCTCCTGGAGCATGGACGCAAGTTGCCGTGAAGAGGACGAACGCCACTGGAGAGAGTGAGAATTTTTTGTTAAAAACTACAAATATTAATCAATTGAACGTTTCTCCTTAGACTTGAAAAAGCCCAAAGGGACCGTGATATCTGTGGATATCCTACCTTTTCATCCTATTGATGGAGCAATTAGTCTAGCCCCCATGGATTTTACGACATCAAGAACTCAGGACGCAGTTTTAGCATCGTTGAGTGGCAAAAAAATTAATCTTTTGCTAAGCGATATGGCGCCAAGGGCCACAGGTGTACGCTCCTTGGATCAAGATCTCATTTTAGACCTAAGTAATGCAGCTCTGAAGTTTGCGCTGCAGGTTTCGTCCCTTGGATCGGGAATTATTCTGAAGCTTTGGGACGGAGGAGGTGTCACCAACTTGAAAAAGACTATGGCGATACATTATGAGAGTGTGCGAGTTATTAAGCCTCCCAGTAGTAGATCAGATTCTGCTGAGTTGTTTCTTTTTGGCAGAAGTCTTAAGAATGTCATTTAGATACGTTGTATGAATACATTTACTACATAGATTTGATAATGCCGCTTTGCGAAGTGTAATCGCCCTCTGGTGAAAGACAACAGACATTCAAATGCAAACAAGCAGAAATGGCAACTTCCACATGGAGACCAGAAAATACCACCAAATTTGGTGTGATAGAACATACCACTGAAATTGAACAATGTGACATTTCTAGTAATGATGATTACACATGTAGTATACACAAAGATTCGATTGCCACGGTTTGTGATTTGGAAACGGGTAAGACTTTCCCTATTGAAAATGTTTACAGGTAAGCAAAAAAAATAAATAAAAAGACTACTAAGTATAAGTATTCTTGTTTTGTGATCATTGTAAATATAATAAATCACCAATTGTCGAAAAATCACGCAGTTGTTTATGGAGCGAGGAGGGAGCTAAACTGCTGGTTTGTACTAAATCTGGAGGACTGGTCATTTACCAATTCTTTCCTTTGGGTGGAATGGAAAAGGAAAAGAGCGTGGAACCACCAGATTTTATGGAGTTACTGCTAGAACGGAATTTAGGTTGGGCCTACTTATTTAATAACAGCCGACTAATGACTGCATTTTGTATAGATTACACAAGGCTGTCGAGAACAAGATGCCTGTATTTCAGTCCAGAGACAAGCATTTTGCAAACATCGCCTTCTCATTTGGTCTCCTTGGCCTGGGCCGCTCCCAGACCAAGAGTTTCATGGCACATCGAATTTGACCAGAAATCTCGAATTTCAGTCTGTTCCACTGGAGTGTATATTCTTGCAAATAATACCATAAGTGAGTTTTGAAAACACATTTACCTTTATTTATCACAGTTGATTGAATTGATTGTTATATTTGTCATTAGGTTTACACGGTTTGGACAGCGGAAGCGTAGAAGAAACCATCGATTTGAGTTTCCTGGGAGTCGATTTTCCTATCACGTGTCTCACGACCTTTCAGTCTCACGTTGTCCTAGTAGGCAAAGATACAATTCGCGTTGTCAGCAAATACTCGAATGTATGGCAGATTGCCAGAACCGTCTCTAAACCGGGTTGTAACATCCAGACATGCCAATTCACGGACAATTGCTTGTTTTTCGTGGGCCAAAGTGAACATGATCGCATTTTTGTCCATGAAGATTGGTCAAGTGAGGACCATTTGCATGAAGAGTTCATAATACCTGAATCCGCTAAGTTGCTTATGCGTCGAGGGACAGCTCTTGTCATCCACAACCAAGACGTATATTATTTGCACAAAAGGTTCAGTTTAGACTTTCTGTCATGCGCTCTGGAGGCTGGCAATTCGCATAACGTGCAGCTTTACTTGCACATGATGGCCAATCACCATAAAGCCCTTCTTCCCGGCATGGATATGCTGGTAAACTATCTGAAAGCCCACCAGTCATTCTTTGCTTCCGAAGTGCTCGACTTGTCCATAAATTGCGCAAAAAAAGTCCTAGGTTGCCCTGCCATTGAAGAAGATCATTCATTGCAGTTGTTTCGCTATATGCAGCTCCTGCAAAAACTGGCTTCGCAGTCCCGTGAAGTCATTGATAAAACACAAGAGAAGAAAATTGTCAAAAAATGGGAAAGATGGAACGATGATGCCATTATTCAAGATGCCGTCAGCTTAAATCTCATTACACTGGCTCAAAGTGTCTTAATAGCACGTGGACGGAAAGAATGGGTCGTTTCACAACGGATACGTCAACTAGCTAAAGATATGATTCAAAGCTTGGCTTTACGGAAGGATGGTCCGCAAGAAGCCGAAAGAATTGTCCGAAATTTGGTAAAGAATGTTACTTTTTTAAATAAAAGTGTATTTTATTATAAAGTGAAAGTTTTTTTTTTTAGGGTTGGGACGTTAGCGAAACTTGGACCAACTTGTTACTCATGACAAAAGATGTCAAATTACGGGAAATATTGGTATCGCTGTTGGAAGAGAAATCACTTCTAACCTCACAGCTGGCGGAAGCTTTGGAATTTTTAACGATTTTAAGACATACGAAATATCATGCGACGGTTTTGAATGACGTGGTAAACTGGGATGAGAAGAAGAGACAAAGAGTAGCGGCTGAGATTTATTTAGCTACTCAAGGTAATCTTTCAATTCTGTAATATTCCAGTGGTTGCAGTGTGAATCTAGTATGCTTTTTTGTTTTGTTTTTATATTAATGTTTCAAATATTTTTCCAGATGAACAACTTTTGCCGAAAATATCTCTCGAAGATTATTGGAGTCTATTGATTGAGCGCTTCGAGTTTGATAAAGTGAAAGCTTGGATCGATGCAGTTTGTTTAAATGACACGCCTGATTCCAATGTGTCTCCTTGGCCTCTCACGGAAGTTATGATTGAAGTTGCCGGAAACCAGTCACAAATCCTAGATCATTTAGCAAAGTAACATAATTATTAAAATAATCGAGAAAAAACAGGTTGAAATTAGCGATGTCGCTTTGCATAGGTATGGAATTTTCAGTCGCAGTGAACGCGAAGATGTTCCCTCAATAATCCGCCGGTTAAAATCACTTCAACTCTTACGAGAATTACCTCGAATTTTGGCTTCGCCTACAGCTAACATAACTTTCCAGCAGTTTTTACGCTCGCTGATCTGCCTGTGTCTCAAGAACCAGTGGACACACGTCTTACACGCTTACACTCCACTTTGGCGGGAAGAACTGGAGCAGCTGGGGGCGGAATGTCCTCAGGCCCCCATTCTGTTGTCGTTTGCGGATTGGGAATCCAATACTCACCAAATTGAAGCCATAGGGAACTTGGTTTATCAGACCTGGCTGCTAGAAGCTAGTGAAGAAGGCAGCAAGCCATACACTTCAGCTTTATTGCTCATAATCCAGAGTTTGTGCGCGGAAAAACGCTGGGTAGAAGATCAAATTCTCTGGGTCGACATAAAGAAGTCCTTTTGGCTGCAGTGGGCTTGTCGATCAATGCCGACTCCTCAACCTGCTTTGGAAGAGTACCTGGACGTAATACCGCTAGTAAAAGGGTACTGGGAGCGGTGGAAAGGAAACGTGGACTCCACCGACGAATGGCCGCACTTTTCCCATCCTACATTGGCGGCAGAGTATGGTTTCGGTGACATTTTGGGCTACCGATACTATTTGCAGCAAAGTCGTCCAGCTTCAGCTTTTGCCAAAGCTGTCAAAGATCATTCGGGTGATTGGAGCAAAGCGACGTACGTTCTGCCTCAGAATTTCACTCTTTTTTTTATTTTTAATTCCTACTTGTCCTTTCCTTTTTGGGAACAGGCGTTTTCGCTTAGCGCAGAGTTGTCACGGTTTAGCTATGGCCCATATCTTTAATAGTTCCATCGAAGGGTCTTGTTTGGCCTTTCTCGAGTATATGGGCCACGACTCAACGCCTCTCAAATGTACCCTGAACCTTTTACACACCGTTTGGCAGCATGGGTTAAACGAATTTACCGAACGGGGAGAGAAACGATTACAGAGACAAACAGAATGGGAGCAAGAAATAAGTACGAAATTCCGTAGCACTTAATTTGTGTTGCTGACTGTATCTGCTTTTTTTCTTATTTGTGTCTTTTTTTTAGTCACACTCGGCAAGGCTTTGATCTTGGAAAGGCAGAGAATGGGTCCAAAGTTGCTGTCTATGTTAGAAGAAGCGTTGTTGGCACTTGATGGCAAAGATTTTGTAGCAGATACTGTGCGGTGGAGCGCGGTGGTGCAGTTCTCTCAGTTTTATGACTTGCCTTTAAGTGACAAGCTCCTAAAACGATTTGCCGAACGTGAGCAAGCCTTGCATTTCCTTTTATGTGCCCACTGGTTCCAGTATCCACGAGTACTGGTGCGAAATTGCCTTCTTTAACTCCGTCTTGGCAAGTACTGTACTTACATTCTGGTACTTTCCCCCTCTGTAGGTAATGGCTGCAAGTGAGTCTTTCCCTTCTCAAATTATGAAGCAAAATATCCGGAAGATACTTTGCTTGGACCCGGAAATGGCGAGAAGTTATTTGGCCGGCGAGGAAGTTATCACAGTTCCAAAGGAAGCAGAACTTGGACAAGAAGATATATATTCCATCATAGTCCAGTGCCAATTGTCACCAAATCCCCAACGTGTGTTATTAAAAGAAGGCGTGGCTAGGAGAAACCTGGACTTGATTGTCACAGCAACTTTGGTGGTATTTCTAACTAATATTTTTATAAGATATTCCATTCAAAATGGTTTGTGCGTTAGGCTGACAAGGAATCGGACTGTTTCGTGGCATATCTGTGTGTTATTTTAAGCCGTGGAGAATCATACAAGCCTTCCATGACGCTTGATGAGATTGAAAATATTCTGGAATTGGCCATCCGCGAAAAGAAACTTATTCTGTTGAAGAAAGCATTCCAAATTTTCTACCCGGTAAGGCTTACAGCTCCATCTTTGGAGAAAAGTGTTAAAATTATTATAAAGCTTTTAAAAACATTAAAAAGTTTTGCATTTATTATCAAGTTTTTCCTTTAAAGAAGCATCCGCTGAACCATTTGTTCAGCTTCCTTCTTGAAAACTTGTCAGCTGCAAAGGAAGCTTACGGACGCTTCGTGGAAGCAATGCTGGTTTTGCCGTCCGATGACGGGTTTTGGGGTCAAGCTTGGAGTCAGTCCGTAGCTTGGCATTTGGTTGATTGGACCTTGTTTGATGGCCTAAGTACCGTCAGCGCTAAGCTGGCTTTATTGCGGAAGCTTTGCCAAATCGAAGAAGTCTCGTCTTTCAGACCCAGTAAAGATACCAAGAGCTAATGTGTTCTAGAATATTGTTTATCACCTTAAATTTATTTTTAGACTTTAAGCTGTCATTAACGCTGTTCGAGTGCGTTGGTCCATTGGGAGTAAATTTGAACTTGCCAGCTTTGCAAGACCCAGAAAGCGTTGCCTATCAGTGTGAAACCTTATCGGTGGTCCGCTTATTGACCGAACGATCTCAGTTCCAAGTGGCACAGGAATTTGCGGCTTTGGCTGGCTTGTCTCCTGAATCGATTATTTTATACCAAGTATGTCGTCTCTTTCGGTCAATTTTGGTCTGGTTATTAAAACTCCTTTGCGCCTTGGATTTCTTTTGTAGCTAAGTTCGTCTTGCGAGCAAGTATTGGCTAAGGAATTGGAGCCAAGCGCGAGGTGTCGTTTCTGGCAAAGGGCTCACAAACAGCTTACGAATCAAAAGATAGCTCCGTTAATTGCTGGAGGCTTCTTCGAAGACCACGTAACAAAAGCGCAGTCTTTCATCGAGAAGTAATTTTTTTTATTATTTTTAAAGGGGGAAATGAATGTGACTTCTCTTTGTCTGTTATTACCCATTTTTGTATTGAAGGTTCGTAATATTACATTACGCGTTGCATTGGAAGCGCCAAATTCATGGATTTGCTAGCAAGCCGGACTGGGTACAGTTGGAAAAAGAAATGTGGATTAATCGCCTACATACGGAGGTAAATTGTGATATAGAATTGTTTTTCCGGCGAATTCAAAATTTTGTCAATGTTCGAAGGAGGATTTTGATCTGGAAGAATACCATACAGCTTGCAAGCTCCTAAAAGCCTCTGTTACATCAGCACCCGCGCGTTTCAAGATTGCGGATTTCAATGGCAGCGTTCTAAAACAAGTCCTGCACCGATGTTTAAACATAGGCGATTTAAGCACAGCGTGCCGGTTGACTACCATTTGCGATTACGAGCAGACCGACACGGCTGTACTACTCCTCATGCTATCCATTGCCGAAGAAGAGCCAATAGCTGCATTGCGAGACGATTTGCAACGTCTAGTGGACCTAACGTTTATCAAAGGAGACCGTAAAGAGCGATTGACTCTAGTGAAGCAGCTGCTTGGCAAAGTCCAGCATGGAAAACAGTTGGCACATAAGATCTATGCTGGTTTAGGAGTGGCAGTGGCTTTAGATCTCAAGTATCAGGTAAAAAGAAATTACAAGTATTGATGGATTCAACACTTATGTTTGTTTTCTTTTTTCTAGTACTTGTTACAGCATCCACATCCAACCAGCATCTTGAAGATGATTTTGGACTGGGAAGAACGAGAAACTGCGAACAGCAAAATCCAGCTGGCCCGTGATTGGATCGCTGCGGTAGATCTACGCGAAGGAGACATTGTCGAGGTGGTTTATGAAGAGCTGTTTAACACGGCCCAGAAAATACAAGATCCTGAGCAAGGTAACAATAACGACGAAAGTTATGGGGAAAAAATGATGAAAGATTTTATATAATTCCCTACAGAAAGCAATATGCTATTGTCCTTTTTACAAGGCCAGAGCCAAAGATTGTTGTCGTTGTGTCCCAACCCTGCTTTGGTCGGGCAACGTTTACTGGATGCTTCGACACAATTGGCGTTGGGCACTCGCGTGGAAGTGCTAATTATGGCACACACTTGTTTTTCCCAGTCTTGTGATACAGAAGGTATTGGAAACGTGCTCAAATCGAGTCGGACCTTGGTTCATCAGCTCAAAGAAGATCAAGAATGGGGGTTTATGGTATGTCTGCTGTTTCTGGGCTACTAACTCAATCCCTTGACACAAAAACTTATTTCTTTTTTTAAATCATTATTTAGGTACGTTTGTTAACTGGCATTCAGCGCTACACGGAAATGAATTACGTGTTTGAGATTCTGCAGGAAAATAACCGTTTCGAGTTTCTTCTCCGAAGAGGAATGGATCGGTTACCTTTGCTAAAAGTATGTTCCGTTTTCTTTCTTTTTTTAAATAACGACGTGTATAGGCATTAGCCTGCTTGTCACGTATAGGCTTGTATTTTAAGCGCGCTTATATTTTATTAGACTTTTATTTTTTGATTATGAAAACGAATTCTGGATTTTTTTTTCGTTTTTTAAGCGAGTTTTTATGAACCTAAGTTATTGTGTTATTGACGCAGGTTGCTTTATTGGATTTCCTGCGTCGAAGTTCACCCGAAGACCGTGAATTGTTTCGTTTAGTTGCGTTGCACTTTCACATGTATGATCAAGTCGCTAACTTATGGAAAGAAGACGGTGACAAAGCCTTGCGACAAATTGCCACCACGTACAAAGCGTCCCCAAACGGGATGTCTCTGGAACTCGTGAAGCCGTTACACAGCGCCATGCAAAGTTTTGCACATGCAGCGGAATTTTTTGCCAAGGTAAATAATCCCTATCTCTAATTAGGGAATAAGGATAAAACAGTAGTAGCCGTGGATTTAACATGCGTGGTTTTTAAGGCGGGAAAATTACTTCACGCCCAAAAATGCATTAGTCAAGCGGAATTGGCCGCCGTACAGCTCAACTTGCTTTCATCACCTTCCACTCAACAGCACTCAGTTTTGGGACTGACTCCTAGCCAACTAAACGCCGTTGTTGTTGCCGCTTTAAGGTAATTGTCAGCGTTTCGTTTCATTTTTTTGGACTCTTGGAAAGTAACTAGTCCGTTTCTAATGACAAAATGCACGTATTTTTTTTTTCTTTTCCGGTAAAGTTACCCACAGGCTATGATTGTCGCCAAATCATATGGCTACAAACTGGATTGGGGACTGGTTGTCTACCGTCGTTTTGTAGTTCAGGGCGATGAGTCTTACTTGACATATTTGCAGAACAACATACCATGTTTGTTGGCGTGTATGGACGACGTGGTCAGTCACGTGGATCGCAAACTTCCTCCCGAAGGTTTATCTCGCATGGCCCGGCTTTTAACCCTTTTGCCGTATATCGATGCCCAATACCGGTTAGCGTCTCAGTTGGGTCTCAAAGATTTAGTGGAGCGGTTATTGAGCTCGCCCAATGCGTGCTATCTCCAAGACACCGTTTTCAAAACCGGGAGTCAGGTTGACAACTGAATGGCATCTGCGGATCTCTACTACTACAGATACTTATGCAAAAGAGGCCCCCGCAAGGAAAGGAGAGTAACCCCCGCTTGATTTAAAACGACAGGGTGACCCTTTCTGGGACAATTGCGTTTTCATTTTTTTTTTTCCTTTATTTTTTATGGACTTTTTTTGTGACTATGGGTTGAGAAGAGACGGAAAAGCGAAAGAGAGTCGAGCCTTTTGATTAACTCACACATCCAGCATAGCACTCTGTGAAATGATTTTCTGCTCTTGCTTGTGTGCAAGATCCCATAGCAAGAAGTTGTGTGTTAGTGGAATCGTTTCTCAAGCGATGGCAGGCAGCAATTCAGTCCCCGCATCCTATCTCATCCCATCATGTGTAATCCCCAGCACCAATAGCCGACACGATTCCCGCATTAAGGCCGATTAAATGCCATTGCTGTGTCGGCGATTATATGGCCAGAGATGAAAGCCTTGGCAAGGATGACTTGCCTTTCTATGATGGATACACTCTCCTATATACCAGATACAAGCTTCATCTAACCGTGGATGTGTGTGTGTGTGGTGGGCCAACGACAATTAATCCGCTTAGTAGCCAAGGAATCGCCGGCTGATGGGAACCACCAACAAAACCTGCCATCGAGACTGATACGCTCGGATTATATGTTTGCGTACCCTCGTTACAGGGTCAAGTCAAGTGCATTTCTCGTTACCGCATATACGTATTCCTGTTCTCCTAGTTCGACTGTATTATAATTTTTTTGTATTGGGAGAAACAAGGCTTGAAAAATGATTATAGAGATAGACGGATGTCACATACATGAGGAAAATGGAACGTCGTCCCCATTAATGGATCACCCCTGCAGTAGGGTGAGCGGAAAAGTCTGCAACCGATTGTTGTGCCTTCCTGAACCTTGGCGACGGGGATGCTGATGGAGAGCGGCGAGGGAAAAAGAAAAAAAAAGTCGATTTTCCAACTATCCGAAACACATAGTACCCCCCTTGGCTTTGATTTTTGTCCCGGGTCTGTACCAAACGTGTACTATAAAACTGGACAGCCCGTACGACTCACCGCCTTTTTTTCTTGATTCTTTCTCATTTCCAAGAGTTTACGGTATATATTGTGCTGTGATGCAATTGTAATTCTTTCCGTATTAGGAAATTTAGTGTTTGCAATTATAAAGATTTATTGTTTGGTAGTAAACTGTTTTGTTTAGTCTCGACTGATTTATTTAGGTTTAATTTCATACCAAAGAAACTGCCGTGAGGTTCGATTAATTCTGGAATGAATGACCAAACGTGTTCGATTAATTACCAAAAACTCGGAGAATTCGATATTGGCATGTTCATCTCTTCGTGATACGCCTCTCGCTTTTGATCGCGTTATCCGCCGTTTTGTCTGCCGCCAAGTTCCGGATTATGATAAGGGAATTGGATTTGTTGTCCAATGACAAAGCCAAGGAAGGAAGCACCGCGTCAAGAAAGGGAGTCGCCAGCTCACGCCAATCGCGGTACTACTCATGCCGAAGTTCTAGAGAATGTTCCACCGACCAATCCCGGAGTGTTGGCCCGTGCGCACATGCGAAGTCTTGTCACCTGCCTTTGGGTTTTTGACCGACTTTTGAGGCTTATGGCATTTAGTGTATAGCGTGCTTGCAAAGAAACGATGCTTTACTTGATAATTATTTAATCGTTCCTCTTGATCGAATATTGCTAGTTAGTTTTTGCTTTGCTAGTCCCCCTTCCTTCCCCTACAAAAAAAAAAGAAAAATCCGATGCGAAGTTTTGAGATAAGGTATGAGAAAAAGAGACTATGTATACGTCAATGTCAGAAAATATTCTGAGATCGAGGTGGGGGATGAGAATCGTAGGAGCCTGGTAGTCGCATTCGATATCTGCTAAAGCAGGAGGCAGGATACTATAGTGTAACGTCAGGAGCAGTTGTTGTCAGTCCCCTGCGGACCACCTGTGCGTCCTGACCCGATCTCCTGCGTTCACTCGTTGGACTGATCGCAGTGCTGATCACACTCGCACTCCCTGCTTCAAACCCAACCGCATTTTCTTCGCGGAGTCCTGTTCCATTTCGCTGGTTAGCTCGTGTAAGTGTGGAGTGGGAGAGCAGGTTGAAAGCTGAGATACACAGATTTAATACCTTGATCGTCATGGAGAGCGAGCATTCAGGCAAGCTGACCAATTATTTCATTTTTTTCTTAATTGTTTGTTTTTATGTATTATTATTATTCCCTGTTGTTATTTATTTTACTAAATGTAATAAGTTATAGAGGTTCAAGGGTGTCAGACCTTAAGTTTCTTTCCTTGATGCTATTTGCTTTGCCTATCATATTATGCATAAGGAAGTTCCTTCATTTGCATATTTCTTGACGTTGCCGATGAGTCTCGGCGGAGTTCCGATTCCGAGGCGCAGGTGGTGGACTCGAGCGAAGCAATCCAGCAAGGATTTCAGGTCCCAAACTCCCCAACAAGAGTTGCCACAACGAGGGAGAGAGAACAGGTTTTGATTAAGTTGTTCATGAAGTCGTAGTAATTTGAGGGGCTTTTCTTCTCTTTTTTATTTTTTTGGTGCTCGAATAGCCCGACTGTTCTTCTACAACTTTGTGCTGAGCATGTCCCCCATCCTGACTTACGAAGTTTTGGGGGCTTAACCGTTGCAATTCAGTGGACATCGTGGGTCATCAAGCGAACTTCGCTAAAGGCCAGGAGAAGGACAATGATTGAGTTACGAGGGCTTTTGCTTGTCGTTCTTTACCTCTTCACATTTGACTCCGTAGCCAAACAATACAAACACCTCGAGTTCGAGCCCCTTTTCTCCCGCCGATTCTTTTTTTCACTGATTGGGAAGCTCGGCAGGGCAGTAATGGAAAGGACAGATAGAGAATGACATTACAAGGAAAGGAAATGCAGAGTGCTAGCTGCTGGAGCACTGTCCTATAAAAATCCCTTTTTTATCCCTTCTGGTATTCTATTCCTCCGCAAGACTCGGGCAAATCGGGCGCTGTGCTGCTGCTTTGGAGCATCCGTCAGACTTAGATTGGGGGCAGCAGATGGGTGATCCTACTTGATCCCAAAGCCTCCGTATACAAGACACCACTCACTTACCAAGTTAACCGTATAGAAGCCCAAGTTCCTCCCACCCGCAATTTCTTTCGGTTGCAACCGCTGAAGCAACCCCTTAGCTAATTATCCGAGGCTTTCTTTTTTATATTGCATGGTAGTAGAGAATGGTGTCGTTGGAGGTTTATGCTGGTTTAGACCATTACATCATAGAGGGTTCCAGCCTCTCTCTCTCTCGTTCTCTCTTGGATGGCAGCTAGCATCACATCAAGCCAGATGAATTGTACTCAAAGTCCCGAGCTTTCCTTTATAGTAAACCAAGGTGAAACTCAAAACATTACGAGGGATACGATATACGATAGAGAGACAGACAGAGAGGGAGAGAGTGAGGGTGTAGTGTGATTTTCATCCAGAGAAGTGGCAGGTCGTGTTGTGTTATGGCACCAGAAGCGGGACGACTGTTATACCCTCGTAGAAATGCTAATGAAATTCGAGGGCGGGCAAGTGGAAGCTGTGGCCCCGCGCTGAGCTCGACAACACGACCCGAGGCGCGACGCTGATTTGACGATTGAATTTTCTTGCTTGGTTAATCCCTGGTCACACCATCAGGAGCGAAGTAGCTCTCCCCAAACTACATAATCCAACTTTTTAAGCGAGACACGAGAAGTAGACGGTACTGGCATACGAAATTAGCCTGTATCTTTAGAACCAAAAAAAAACATAAATTGCTTTAAAGTGTTGTTAAGTTCCCCCAGTTGGCTTTTAATCAGCAAAGTAGCTATTTAGTGAAAAGGCAACAATGAACATTTACCATAGACAGAAAATAAAATACATTAGCTTATTTCTAAACAAAAACTATAATTGGCAGGCGATGCTGACAGTCGGAGTCAACACTCCTCCTCACCTTCAGCCATTTCGTCCCACCGATCTACCCCTCGTTCATTTTCTTCACCACCACCGGCTAACTCTTCCTCGTCACCGCCTCCAGTACCGAATTCGACTTCATCCATTTTCCCAGGTTTCTCTGGACTGAACAAGTGTACCCCAGGAGGCTACCCCACTTTACCTCATTCAATGTACCCTATGCTCCCCTTTTCCTTACCTTCGCCGTTCAGTCTTCCCATGCCTCTACCTTTCTCGGCATTTGTTAGTGCTTCTGGCAAGGGCACGATGACGACGGAGTCGGTATCGTCTGCCGTATGTACGACTGCGAGCTCATCCAGGACGCTGGATAACTCCACGGAAGTGTCGGCCATCAGCTCTATAACGCCGAGCGAACGAGGGACAGAAATGAGCAAAGCCAAGAACGCCATTCCAGGCTTGAATTGCGTCGTTTGTGGTGATACCAGTTCTGGGAAACATTACGGCATTTTGGCGTGCAATGGATGCAGTGGTTTCTTCAAACGCAGCGTCCGTCGACGACTTCTATATAGGCAAGTTTATCCCGCAGTAATTATTTTGTTGTGTTAGGTATAAAGTGTAAAGATTAAGTATAAAGTGTGCAAAGTATAAAGTGTATTTTAGTTTATTGACCAAAACATATGCTGCAGGTGCCAAACGGGAACGGGGAACTGTGTAATAGACAAAGCACATCGAAACCAATGCCAAGCTTGTCGGCTCAAGAAATGTTTGCAGTTTGGCATGAACCGAGATGGTAAGTTGCAGAATGTAACCGTTCGCTTGACAGTTTTGATTAAAAAGTGATCATCTGGGGGCGTTTTGGCCATGTAGCTGTACAAAACGAAAGGCAACCACGGAACAGCGCGACATTACGACCAGAGGTTTTAGCGGAGATGGATCAGGAGCGATTTTTGCGAGAGGCAGTAACAGCTGTGGGAGCATTCGGGTAGGAATTTTTTTTTGTCTCCTCCAAAAGCTAATGAGCTTTCGTGTTGTTAATTACCTTAGACCACCTGTATCATTGGCTATGAGTCTGGTGTCTTCTGCTGTACAATTACAGCATAATAAGGCTGAGGAACAGCGCGAAAGAGAAGCTGCTCATTTGACAGCAGGTATGAGAAAAGCATTTGCGTTTTATCATAGAAGGAAAGTTGTTAAGGAAAAAAATAACCAAGCAGGCTAGTAATTGCTTGGGTTGTGTTATACTCTAGTCAAAATGGAGGTTCCCGAAACGGAAAGAAAACCGAATAGTCCACAAAATGCGTCTAGTCAACATTTAGTCAATCTAAGCAGCGCCCCTTTTTTATATGCTGATCCTAATAACTATAACAGTGCCAGTGCTGTAAGTTCAGAAAACGTCTACGAGACTTCAGCTCGATTGCTCTTCATGGCGGTAAAATGGGCCAAGAATCTCCCCTCGTTTGCTGGCTTACCTTTCCGTGATCAAGTGAGAATATTGTTTTTCAAATCCCTTTAAGTCGTGCCTTAGTTGCGTTTTCATGTATGGATGTCTATTAGGTGATTTTGTTGGAAGAATCATGGGCGGAAATTTTCCTGTTGTGTACCTTACAATGGAGTATGCACTTAGACAGCGCACCCTTGTTCATGGCTTCATCGCATTCCGCTTTGCCGAATAACAACAATAACAGTCCTACACATGGCCAGTCAAGAAATGGCAGCAAATGTGCTTCCCCAACTAGTCTTAGTAACAATAATCTTGTATCAGACTTACGTTTCCTCAACGATCTGTCGCAACGCTTCAAAAACTTATCCGTTGATGCAGCCGAATTCGCTTGCATGAAAGCTGTCGTCTTATTCCGTCAAGGTACTACATTTTATTGCGAAAGACGAAGTATAAATTTTAGTATTTCAGTGGATTGATATTTAATCAAGGCTGTTACTCTTAGTTCGGGGTTTAAAAGACCCAGCTCAAGTGGAAAATCTGCAAGATCAAGCTCAAGTCATGTTATCTCAACATTGTCGGTTGCAATGGCCTCATCAACCCGCAAGATTTGGTAAGCTGCTACTGTTATTACCTTTACTACGCCACGTGCCCTCGTTGCGAATGGAACACCTTTACTTCCGGCAAACTATTGGAACAACTCCTATGGAAAAAGTATTGGCTGATATGTACCGTCATTAACTATAATCAAGTTTTTTACGTGTGACGGAGCCTGGCGTTTTCATCCCCCGCTGACAAGGGAACACAAAATGCCAGTAATTATAATGAAAGTGCGGTGTGTGGCATGAAAATGGGTTCCTGCATTAACCTGCCAGCAAATACCCAAACAGTCAAACTATTTGTTTTATAATTTATGTGTGTGGTGTGGGGTGGTGGGGCTCGTATTGATACAATACGAACGTTAGGGGAGCGTTATTGCATTTGTCGGACGGATACGTTATGTAAGTGTGTTTCATTATTCCTCAGTTTTATAGTCATAGATTTCCTCAGCGTTGTGCAACGTTTGAATGCTAGTCAACACCTGTTGGTTCCGTATAGTATTCATCCTCACTCTGCGCTATTCTATTAATTATTCCTTCTTGCTTTTCTGCACTCCGTAATTGGGACTATTTAAAACGACTGGCAATATGACTTCATTTCTACATTATCCTGGGACAATGAGTAGCTTATATATAGCGAAGAGTTTTCAATTTTATGTCGTCACAAGCTGTGAAAGTTTTCAGCGTCAAATTCTGGAAAGTATTCCGTTCTTTACACGTGGGGCGACAGGTTAAGGGTGACAAACGAGGAATGCGAATAAAGCGAATTATTTGGTTAAGTGGAGAAGGCATTGACGTTAATTTCTTTGCCCTTTCTAGATCGCAAGTATAGGACATGTGTCACGACTAACACCTGCTTAGTATATCATGACAATGAGTTCCCCGCACTCTATGCCATACAACTAATCTTCTTTCATGGGATGCCCTCACGTCATTCAAGAGACAGACGCACAGAGGATGTACTTGCTGGCACGGGGGCTTCTGGTTTCATGCATCCGGATGGGGACGTATGCTATGGCTGAATTATGAATGTTGAAAAATAGGTTGCGAGAATGTAAGCACAGGTGGCTTGGCATCTATTCACCGGAAGATAATTGCTGAGCTGGGGTCTGGTACCACACCTGTTGAATCAGCAGTTTATTAGGTGAGATGCGACAAATAACTACTGGTTAACAGGGGGAAAAAGCAACGACTCCTACGCTACGCATTTGCAAGCAGACGCGATTTGCAGCAATGAAGAAGGAAAATTCTCACAGTAGACAACGGATGAAGGAATTGCATAGAACTCAGGGGCTCTAGTTGCAGTTTCATCTCACAGGGGGCCGTAGCGTACACTTCCTCCAACATGGCGCTTTATGCTAGACCGTTTGCAGTGAAGGTAAGCAAAATAATTAAAGTTTTAAGGGGTGTTTGACGTTTCCTTAGCTCAAATTTAGACAAATATGCTCGAATAATCATTGTACATCTATTATCCATTTACCCGTTATTGTAAAAAGAGAACACCTTAGTTGCTCCTGGTTTGTACATCAAATCATTGATTTTATTTTATAATAACTAGCTAAACTTGGCGTTTTCGAGAAAATTGGAATTGTACGTTCTAACAATATTTCCTTTTACGAAAAATTTAGGAGCTATGGAGTTTAACTCAGATAGCACAGACACGTTGCTTTCATGCCAGCCCGTTAACCTGGGCTGCCCAGAAAGTGGCTATGAGCAAATTCGACAAGGACTCCTATTTGCCATATGAGAAGCTGCAAAACAACATTGAAGTGGTCAAGAAACGCTTACAACGGCCTTTGACTTTGTCCGAGAAAATCTTGTACTCCCATTTGGATAAGCCCAAGGAGCAAGAGATTGTCAGGGGCAAGAGCTATTTACTGTTACGCCCAGACCGTGTGGCTATGCAGGTAATGTAATTTTCGAGTTTAAGGACTAAAGGCGTTTCTCCACATTATACTGGATAAAAATTGTTATTTCCTTAATGACCTAGGATGCCACTGCACAAATGGCCATGTTGCAGTTCATCTCGTCCGGTTTGCCCCGTGTAGCTGTCCCTTCAACAATCCACTGTGATCACTTAATTGAAGCTGAAGTTGGTGGCGAGCAGGATCTTGCCAAAGCAAAAGACATTAATAAGGAAGTGTACAGCTTTCTGGCAACAGCAGGTGCCAAGTATGGTATAGGCTTCTGGAAACCCGGTTCTGGCATTATTCATCAAGTAAATCGCAACATTTCCGTTTCCTTTTCAAACCTGATTTCATGTTTATTGATTTTTTTAAACCGATTAGATCATTCTTGAAAATTACGCGTTTCCTGGTCTTCTCATGATCGGAACTGATTCCCATACTCCCAATGGCGGAGGCTTGGGTGGCCTATGCATTGGAGTAGGTGGCGCTGACGCTGTGGACGTGATGGCCAGTTTACCATGGGAGCTTAAATGTCCCAAAGTCATTGGAATAAAACTGACCGGCGAGTTGTCTGGTTGGACTTCTCCCAAAGATGTCATCTTGAAACTAGCAGGCATTCTGACCGTCAAGGGAGGCACTGGAGCCATTGTTGAATACTTTGGACCTGGCGTTGACTCGATTTCCTGCACGGGTATTATCATGATACCTTCGTATACAAGAAATGTAAAATTATATTGGAAAAAGGCATGGCTACCATCTGCAACATGGGTGCGGAAATCGGAGCCACTACTTCCGTTTTCCCTTACAATCACCGAATGAGGGATTATTTGGTAGCCACATCCCGAAGCGACATTGCTGGACAGGTCGACAAATTCAGGGAAGTGCTGTTGACAGCGGATGACGATGCGCCGTATGACCAAGTTGTTGAAATTAATTTGTCCGAATTGGAGCCCCATGTTAACGGACCATTCACTCCTGATCTTGCCAATCCCATTTCCAAACTTGGCGCAGCTGCCAGGAATAACGATTGGCCTCTGGATGTCAAAGTTGGTAAGTTAAAAATTCTTGGATCTTTTTCCAGTAACAATCGGTAAATTTTTTTTATTAATTTGCCCTTTTCGCTTATGCACGCTAGCGTTGATTGGTAGCTGCACGAACTCGAGCTACGAAGACATGGGTCGCTGTGCATCCATTGCCAGGGAAGCTTTACAACACGGTCTGAAAGCGAAGTGTGCCTTCAATATCACTCCAGGGTCTGAACAGATTCGAGCAACCATTGAACGTGACGGAATTGTAATATTCGTTTTGTTATTTTGGGTTTGATTGATGTGAACATAGTGTTTCTATTTAAGGCTGAAACTTTGCGCGAGTTCGGCGGAACTGTGTTGGCTAATGCTTGCGGGCCTTGCATTGGACAGTGGAATAGGAAAGATACTAAGAAGGGCGAAAAGAATACTATAGTCACCTCCTACAATCGTAACTTCACGGCTCGTAATGACGCCAACCCTGCTACGCATGCCTTCGTGACATCTCCGGAACTGACGACGGCATTGGCTTTGGCTGGAACACTGGACTTCGATCCTCGTACGTCTACTCTAAAAGGAGCTGACGGCAAGGAGTTCAAATTAAGCTCTCCTTTTGCTGACGAACTCCCGAGCCGTGGCTTCGACCCTGGTGAGGATACTTACCAAGCTCCCGGTGACAGCTCTAAAGTTTCCGTCGCTGTCGATCCAACATCACAGCGATTGCAATTATTGGAGCCTTTCAAGCCTTGGGATGGCAAAGATTTAGTAGATGTACCCGTATTGCTTAAGGTAAATCTTCAACATTTCCTTTTGTTCTCCATTCCTGTATAACTCATGTATAATTCATGTATATTTTTTTTTCAAGTATAAATGATTATTATGGTTGTTTCTTACAGGTAAAGGGTAAATGCACTACTGACCATATTTCCGCTGCTGGACCTTGGCTCAAGTATCGTGGACATCTTGATAACATTTCCAACAACATGCTTATCACGTAAGATTTCGAATAATGTAATGGTAAAATTTTTACTAAAACTTGTACTTTTAAAAGTGCCATCAATGCTGAAAACGGAGAAATGAACAAGGTTTATAATCGTTTGACTGGCAATTTTGGTGCTGTACCCGAGGTCGCTCGTCATTATAAAGCCAATAATGTAAATTGGGTAGTGATTGGAGACGAAAACTACGGTATTTTTTTCGACTCTTAAGTTAACACTGCAAGAAATCTATTTGCTAAATGTCTTTACTGTAGGTGAGGGCAGCAGTCGAGAGCACGCAGCTTTAGAACCAAGGCATTTGGGTGGACGAGCCATTATTGTGAAGTCATTCGCCCGTATCCATGAAACCAATTTGAAGAAACAAGGCATGTTGCCCTTGACATTTACAGATGCCAAGGATTACGATTTGGTCCAGCCCTCGGATACGGTTTCCTTAGTAGGACTCCCAGACTTGGCACCCGGCAAAGTAAGAAATTAAGTGACGGTTATAGCATTGAGGAGCTATTTCAATGATCTTGTTTGTAGCCTCTGAAATGTGTACTGAAGCACAAGGACGGCAGCAGCGACACGATTGAATTGCAACATTCTATGAACGAGCAACAAATCGAGTGGTTCAAGGCGGGTAGTGCGCTGAATCGTATGAAACAGGTCAATAGCGAGGCCAAATAAAAACCAAGTGCGTATTGTTAATTTATTTTGTTTTTCACTTGAGACTTCCGTTTTGAAAATTGGTCTGGCTTATGGAAACTTGTAATTAGGTCTCGCTCTTCTTGCGAAGATGTAAGGTATAGTGGCAAGATTACTTTAAACCAAGTGCTAACCATGGTCATTGGTGTTCGTTAGTTGTATAGAGTGTACAACTCCAAAGAATGTTTTAGAAACTCCAAAGTAGGCAAATACAGTGGTCGTTAAAAAAATAATAATAATAAACATTTATAGTAATATAATAGTAGCGGGTTAAAAAATTCGAAGTTCCAATACCTAGCTGGGTTCCTGTTGTCTCTAGGAAGCAAATAGTCCTGCCGAGCCGAAACCCGCGACTGAGAACCTCCGGGTAAGTTTCGGATCGGCTTCGCAGTCGAGAGCCCATCCCCTGGCAATGGGACCGCACGACGCGGCTCCGACAATGCGGGTAAAGCTCGCTGCATGGCGTACAGTGGAGCCCGCAAGTCGCGGCGCGAAGTCAGTTTTTTGTGATCGAGCTTGTAAATTAACCAAACACGTACAGGCTTGTTTGAGCACTCAAAAGAAAGGCAATGGTGCCACCCCTACGAATCGAAGGTCCGATTTTGAATGCGCTAAAAGATAAAGGCGCTAGCTCTCCTGCCAACTGTACCCCCGTGTTATAAAGATGGGAAAATGTGAACTGTGGTGGAAAGGGGCGGAGCTTAAACCACTAAATAATTAATTACTCGGTTAATATGCATAATTGACATAGGGGTTCTTCAGCCAGAACACTTCATTTAGTCTCCTCTATAACATTTTTTTATTTTTTCCGACCTTACTTTTACGACAAAAAGTGAAAGGTCGACTGATTCCCCAACACTAGACTTATGCGGGTTTTTTTTATTTTTATTTTTCATCTGAAATAGCAGAGAACTGCAATTGCTGAATTAGATAAATATTGCAAGTCATTTCTAATGCCCCGGTTGGCCTGCCAATGAAAGTTTTTCCGCTTTTGGCACGCCCGCGCAAAAGACGCTGAACACGTTAAACGTCTAGCAATAACCTTTAAATCACAGCCAAGATCAAATACATGCACTAAGTTTGGACGCTTTGAAAAATTAAAAGAAACAAACATCTTCAGATAGCCAATTCGCTTCTATTAAAATAATGATTACAATTACAGCATTGCAATGCCCTCGAAACGACGAGCAAAAAAAATAAATAAAAAAACATAGTCTCAACGTCTGCCTTTATCACCTACTCCGGAAACCGAGCTGTAATGACCATAAACCGCTAGACACGTATCCACCGATCCCCCTGCCAAACAGAGCTTGTGTGGATGAAACGCAAGACAAGATACAGCAGCCGCTCTCTGGCCCATAAAGCTGTCCTGCCACTTCAACACGTTAACAGGCTCTCCACTACCAGTATAGATTCCAACGTGTTGATTTAAAGTTCCGCTAAATTCATAATGACGACAGTGAAAAAACGATTTAGAAAATTCAGAAATAGCTTTAAGAAAAGTATAATACATACCAAGCAAAGACGTCGACTTCTGTGTGCATTGCCATGGCTGTCATTCCTTGACCCACTTGATAAGTTGCTACAGCCCCTGCTCCTCGCAAATCATACACTTTAACTTCTCCAGATACACTAAAAGGAAAGATTTCAAAGTAAGCAATCCAATATTAAGCGTTGCACAGTACCTTCCGGCAATAAGTGAATTCTCATCACATGATCTCCAACCTAATCCAACAATCCAGGTCGCTTGGTCTCGCCACGTTCGAACACGAGAATGACTGGGTCGTGCTCGCTTATCGTATATGCGTACCGAGCCATCTCCAAAGCCAGCACACACATAGCCAGGCCCTATAAAAGGGACGATTAAGTTTCAAACGATTCCTGGTAATTTATGCAATAGCTTTACGGTATTTATGCACATCAACGCAGGTTACACACGCTTCAGCTCCACTGCCCATGTCAGCCACTTTCTTCTCAGTTGCCAAATCCCATATTCGTAAAAAGCGGACATCTCCACACGCCAAAAGATGCTGGGTGCTCTGTTCCCAGTTTAAAACTAAGCCAGAACCTACCAAACCGAATGAGCACTATTTATTAAAGTAATCAAAACAAGTTAAAAAATGTTTACCTCGAGTTGACGGCGATAGCTCAGGCAACGCATGAAAGGCTGAAACTAACGCTGGCTGCAAGACAACAGGTTCTACGCCATCCTTGTCTACCGTGACAAAGGAGGTTGAGACGGAACACGGAGCCAGAAAATCCTTCCAGATCCGAACACAACCGTCATCTGTTCCGAGCAGGAGCAGACTTTCATCCTGTGGATTAAGCCACTGTAAGGCTGTTAGCCTCGCAGGACTATTAAGAACTGAACCCATACGGAACCCACGCTCCCAATCCCACAACCTAAGAAAACCAATAAGAAGTCAACGTGATTAAGTTTACGCCTATTAAAAGAAAATTGTAGATAAGATACATCAAAGCTTAAGAATAATCAGTTTCTTACGTGCAACGCTGTTTGTCAGTAACTGCCAGGATAGGATCATAGGCATGAAAGGCTACCAGGGATGGTGTTTCGTTATTCCTATTGACAAACAACTGTTCATCCAAACGAGCATTAGACCACGAGGGAGACAGCGTCTTCGTGCGTCTCTGTTCTTCTCTGGCTTCTTCTCGCACACGAAGGTTGCGATTATACCTGACCGTGTTATAGAACGTCCATTAGTGTTCCCGAGTACAAAGAAAATATCAGTATCATCACTACCTCCATTGCTTTTGGTAGGCAGTATCTGGGTTATCTTCCAAATCAACAGTTTCTATAAAGGGATGGGCAAATTTGGTACAGCACCATTCTACGTAACCAGTAGTAATCAATGGCTGTGTAGGTATTTGTGGAGTCTCTTCGTTTTCCTCTGAAATTTTTGCTGGGGTCGAGAAGCTCTTCTTTTTGGTGCGAGATGATCGAGGGGTAACTGTCATGCTCAAACCGCCAGGAGGGGACTCGCTCCTAGAAAAACAAAACAATAAAAATTAAAAAATATATCGATGTATAAAAAAAAATCTACACGAAAATTAAAAAAAGGGGGGTCTGTAAAACAGGGAAGGTGATCTTTTATAAATAAGCAATAAAAAAAAACATCGCAGGTAGTTCAAAACTAAAAAATAAACTTACGCGCTAAAGTTAAGCCTATCTACCTCTCCACTAGAGCTGAACGAGGTTTGCCATCTCGTGTCTTCTTTCGCTCCATACTGTTCTTTGGCCTACAATTCACAGAAAAACAACAAGCTTGTTTCGTATAGTTACTCTTCTGGAATTTTTTTCTTATTATTTTACTGTTATGAGTACTCTACCTTGTTTCTTATGTAATCTGCCAAAATGCGAGCTAACTGTGATACAGAGGGATGCGGATCTTTTTCTAGCAAAAGAATGCACGTCCATAGTCTTCCAAATAAACTGCTCATAGACAAACTTGGCGTTGGGTTACCTAATAAAAGTAAAGTAAAATCGTTTCATTCATGAACAACGCAAAAAGCAACTTACTTAAGCCAACAGTTGCTAGAGAATTGGACGAGGTTGCCCTCCGTAACTTATCTAGAGACCCACTGCTAGGCGAAGTATGCATTCCGTCTAGCTCTGGACTTGTTCCTAGAGTATGAAGGGGCTGGGCTGGGGAACCAAAGGCTCGGAGTACATCACGAGACGCAACTCGCTTTACAGGTGTGCCGAGCATACCCTCTTATATTTTAGAAAATAGCGTAAACCTCATTAGCATTAATACTGATTTTGTTTTAATAGCTGCATTTTTACCAGTAATGGTGTGATGCTGAGGTCCTAGACTGGCATGCATCTCTCGAACCCGTTCCTCTTCGGCGTATTGCTGACAGAGCTGCACTACATTGGTCTGGAAGGCTAAAAGCGCCCATTGTAGCGCACGCAGGAGTTCACACCTGACTAAAGAACTGGCCTCATTGGTTGCCATGCCAACTAGTTTGAGAGAAATGCTCTGGTCAATGTGATTGGCATGTTCACTTCTCTGACGGACACTAGCAATGTAGGTTCCTAATGCATATACAGCACTGGCCCTAACCTATAAAAAAAGTCATCATTAAGTTGTCAAAACGATAATTTCTTTTTAAAACGTTAAAATTACTTCAGGTACGGGGTTTTCCAAATAAGCGTACAGTTTCTCATGGGCTGAATCCCGAACTCCAGACCATCTCGCAGCCTCGTATCCTTCCCATGCACCTCCCAAAGCCAACAACAGCCATTGTCGCAATAACGCTGGGTCCTGGAGACGTTTGCTTTGGCCCAAAAGCCAGCCTGATTGTAGCGGTGGAGAAGGATTTTTCAATGAATCGGACTCGTCGCTACGCTGGTCCATATGAACAAAGTTATCGGCCAACAGTTCCAGAGCATGAGATAACAAAGCGCCTTGCAAAGCGGCTTCTTGACCTGGCAAATGATTCCAAACAATACGGGTCAAGACAAAGGCAGCCAAGATCCGCTGGTCTAGCTACAAAACGTTCGAAATCAGTACACTGGCTAAGTTGTTTTGTGCAAATACTTACGGGGACACCTGATTCTTGCAACAAAGACAAGAAATACTTATGGCCGCCATCACGTACCAAATCTGCTTGGCAACTCTAGAATTAATTAGAAATTATTAAAAATAAAACTGCAACATCAAAAAACTTACCACATCCACTGCTAGGATCTTGGCCCAAATGAAGACCAAAAGTGGCCTCAGTTCTTTGGCAGAACTCTGTAACAATTTCAGAACGTAAGGGAAGATTCCAACCGACAATGCCAGGTTAACAGCCCAAGGACCCAAATCCAAGAACCTGCCCAGCAATTCCAACGCTCGCAGACGATGAACTTGACTCAATAAGACTTGCAAAACAATAGGAAGTTGTTCAGGTGGAGAGCGTTCTTTGGATCCATGGCTTAGCCAAACCTTTCCAGTAGAAAGTAAAAAGAAAAATAATATTGATCTACACGAGAATAGAAAGACACGAGCTATGCTTACTTCAAAAGCTGTCAGCTGTTCTTCAAAGAAAGGAGAATGAATAAAAGCATTGCCATGGGTAAGAATCCCAGGCAACTGGGACAAGCACACATCCAACGCCAGGTCCCAGGCTTGCCACATAGGATGCTATGGATAATATAAAAAAAAATTAGTTTCACTATTGAGTTTAACTTGTATATTTGCCTGGTAGGTTGGCGGCAATTTAGGAGAAGACACAGGTGTACATTCAAAGGATCGCATAACGCGCTCGGCTAAGAGGAAGTTACGGAATAAACTTGCAACGAGTAAATCTTGACGAAACAACCTCTGAAACAGTTCTGTAACAAAATTAACATCTAGGATTTAAGAAGACTTTTTCAAATTCAAATATATTTGCCTCGTGGTAAACAATTCCAAGCAATCGTATCAGTAATGGCCGTGAAAACCCAGTTGAGTTCTCCTAACATCGTCCGCCTATCGTTTAATTGACCAGGAATCCTAAATTAGGCAAAGGCATATTAGAATTTGAAGAATAACGACTTTCAACCATTTTTACTTGTCAAGAAGCTCAAGTGTAATACAAGGAACTAACCGTGAGGTATTCTGCAAAACAAACCTGCAAAAAAGATAGTTGTTTGAACCTTTGTTTTTCATTCAAACAAAATTCACCATCGTAAAGCCACGCGAATAGGGGTAGTTAAACAGGAAGTAAATAAATCTGCTGGCAAATCGGGATTCATGGGCAGAGTCTGAACAGTATTGCAAGCACCAAGCTGGATACAATGACGGAAACTAGGAGCCGGAGTCATTTGCGCTGGTAAGGTACCTCTTGATTGCATCATTAATTGCTGAGAATACGAGAAGAAAACGGTCTCATTGCTGGCAATAAGAGTAGTTAAAGGACAGCAATTACCTCGTATTCCCTTTCATGTTGCTCCGCGAAAAGCTTAAAGGCGTCTAAAATAATCCCCGCATTGGAGCAGTCAAAAACGTAAATGGATGGCGACCACATCCACGATTGCAAATCGTATATCGATAAAGGGATATACTGAGTATAGCTCTGTTACAAGATAAGCTTCATAAGCCAAGTCAAAATAGGAAAATTTTCGTATTTTTACCCTATTAAAAACCCAAATTTCTCCATTAACTGTAGGCTTGGGTACCCCATGTCCATTATAATGGAAAAGCACACGTTCATCTTTCGCGTTTCGCCGAAGAGACGTGGCCAATTTTTTCACTTCTTCAACAGTGGGATCCAAGCTCTGCTTGTACCTTGCTCGAGGTTGCCATCTCTCGTATTGCTTTTGAAGATTGGCTCCGATTGACTCCAGAGCCTTTTGAGGGCTCATTGCCAAAGGATCTAGAAGCATTTGCTAAGAAGTCGTACATTTATTTAACGCATACCTGTCCAACACTCCAAGCGAGCACATGGCTGCGTTTTAACCACATCAGGTGGGTCTGTCCCAACGTTAAGGCAGAGAACCAAGGCCACACTTACAGTTTTCATCTATAGACAGAACGAGAAAAGCTTCAGGAGTATTGATACGCATATGAATACTTGAACTCACTCGTTCTTTCAATCTCCATCCTTGTAACAAAGCTTCATAATCGGTTCCGGAAATCCTTTCCTTATGCCGCGACTCCAATAACACAACCGGTAGGTTAGAATCATCATTCACTTTTATAGACTTGTTCTTCACGTCATTATGCGGTTCAGCCTCGCCAGTGGTTGAGCTGTAACTTTTAACGCTAAGATTTTTTGATTTCGTGTCACGCATCTTGTACAAATTATCTTCGTCTGCTTGCTTGTTGAGTTAGTCTGCTTTTTGTCGGTAAAAGAACCACCATGGGCGAAATGTCAGTATTGTTTACCGTGTTTTGTTTTGACCACAGAATTGAGTCATTCCATAACGCCTACTGGATTTGGTTGGCACAGCTGATGTTAACTGCAGTACACCTACAATTCTAGGAATCGATTCAATGAAAACAGACGGTCTCACGAGGTCAGAGCGTGTCTGGAAAATGCCAGCCAATCAAAAACGCCTATGTAAACCCTCTCCCCTATGCAAATTAGCACCTGTATACTAGATCGGACGTGATTTATACCCCTTACTGTGGGTTAAACTTACGAAGCACTGAACCCAATGAAATAGCGTAGGGAACTATAGCTAGTCGAACGCTTGATATGAGTTTATTTTGTTTTTCACTTTTTGTTGACGTCCAACCATTCGTAAAGAATACGAGCAAATGCGAATCTTCAAACTAGGCTTTCGGAAACACAGGAAATAATAGGATCATATTAACGCAATGCAACAAGTTAGTTGTAAAACAATGTTCCGAAAACTGTTATGTACTGTTTTTCAGACTTTCCATACAGACAACAGCAAAGTTTTCGCCCACAAAAATAGGGATTATCATTTTCTTTCCTTCGCGCTTTCACTGTTCCATGTAAAGCAATTAACCAGAAACGTTGTTTTATACTTTGAATAATCTAGGGAAGATTTCGTTTACGAGAAAAAAAAGAAGTAACAACCCCAACCAAGACTGATTCTTGGTTTTTTGGCCGACATAGTAAGTACGCGCAAATAATTGCACTTTGAATGGAAAGTAAACCAAAACCCGTGAGAGCGCCAAACAGTGGAAATGCGACTAAAGTTGCTTCGACAAACAAAAACAAGATGACGTTTTCCCAATAACCGCCCAGTTGCACCACGCTGGTTGTAGGCTATCCCCTTTACACACGCAATCCCATTCACACAAAAAGTCATCATGGTCTTCTCCGAACGTCGTCTTAACTGGGAAGATGATCAAGATGCTTTACAACTCATCCTTGGGGGAGGGAACATCTTCTTCTCCTTCCTCCTCATCCTCCTGCAACGCACCCAGAAATAAAAACTTGATTAGAGTTCCAGTCATTTTTCTACTAGTAAAATAAAAAGCCACAAGCGCCAGTGCCCCACACCATTTAACAAGAAAAGAAAAGAGAAAGAACCTGAACAGAAACGGCTTCTTGCTCAGTAAAATCTACGCCGGTTTCTTCTTTTAGGAAAACCAAAAGTGCGTCAAGTGTGCGCGAGGATCGGAAATCGACTACCTACTAGGTGCAACATGCAAGAAAAGGGAAAAGAAGCTTTGGAGAATACAAACGTCACGAATGCCAAGGGTAGGTTAAATGAAAAGAAATCAACAGAAAACAAAAAGGAATGACAAAACAAAGCAAAAAGATAAAAATCGAGTTAGTTGAGGTAGTTAATATAGAAAAAACCATAAGCGGCGAGTGGCTCGTGCAGTTACTAAAAAAAATTAAAACAGTCGGATACCTCATCGGAGGCAGATTGGCCATAAACGCCTCCAGTTTCGATGAATTTGGCCATGCCTGCTAATGTGCGTTCACCACTGTACTCAATTATCTATATCACCCATTGCCAATAAATTATATTATTATCACATCAAATATTCATAGACAAACGACGCACTTAAATGCGTCGCAAGCGTAAAATTAATTTATACAGTACAAAGAATTTGTAATAATATGTAATTATACGTAAAAATATAAAATTATGAAAAGGGAAAAGCTGACCTTGTTGTCTCCCTTCTTGTACAACTTGATGGTGGGGAAGGACTGAATACGGGTGTGTTCCAGTTCATTCACCGTGGCATCCATTTTGGCAATGACAATACTCTCGTTGTCCTTGAATTTCTCTCCCAACTAAACAACAAAAAGTGAAGGTAAAGAATATCACTTTCCAAGCAAATTTGGATATTGAGTTGAACAGTTATTTTACCTGATCGTAAATGGGAGTAAGTTGTTTGCAATGTCCACACCATGGGGCGTAAAACTCGACCAAAACGTCCTTCTCTTTATCAAGAGCTACCTCGTCGAAATTGGTGGCGACCAGGACTTTGACGGGCTGTTTGTCCCAATCCTCGGGCACTTCTTGCGACAGCAAATGAGGCTTGAGTTTGCCTTCCAAGTAGTCATTGACAAATTGGCGCAAAGTGTCGGCGTTGATTTCGGAAGACGTGGGTTTGTATTTCGTCATCTCGTCTTCCAAATGGATCAGACGGACAGTGGGGACTTCAGACTTCTTCATGCCAAAGAATTCCAAGATTCGTTGATGGTCTTCTTCATCAGTATCCACGGTCACAAACAAAACTTTGCCCTAAGAGGAAACATTTTTTTTAATAATTTCATACAAGTTCTATTTACGGAATAATATTTTTCGTTTTTGTTTCTTACCTTGAAATCCTTGGCAACTTCACGACCAGTGTCGGCCGCATTCTTGAAGTCAGCTTCATTAGACTTGCCAGCGAACAGGAGGATATGGTTCTTGATTTCACCGCCGAAGATTTTCTGGGCAGTTTCGTGGTTGAATTCGATGATCAGGGGCAAGGACTCGGTTTTGACGAACTTGCTGATGGACTCCTCGGTCAGGTCAGATAAAGTGGCTTTGCCGTCATCAAACTAAGGAAGGAACATTCAAGTAAGTTTGCAGCAACTTAAAGGATAATTCAGTGAACCTACCTTCTTGAAGAGGACAACCTGGTCACCGGATACGTCATATTCTTTCAGAGCATCAGCATTGGTAGTGATAGCAAACTTGTAGTCATCGACGCTTTGGGCAACAGTCATGAAAGCTTTAGCAGCAGCGGAGGCAGCGTCAGCGAAAAAGCCAACAACGGTGACATCTGCAGCTTCAGCGAACTTCTTGACTTCTTCCACGGAAGTCAACTCAGTAGCAGCGGGACCAGTCTTCTTCAACAGCCAGTTAACAATCTCGTCAGCGGTACGGCCACCTAATAATTAGTTCTTGTCATATCTTTCTAAATTAATAAATATTGTCTATTTATTAAAATGTATGGAGAGTCCATTTTACCATTGTATTCGGAAGCTTTGCCGTCACGGTAGAACTTCAGGGTAGGATAGCCTCGAACTCCGAATTTCTCGGCCAAAGAAGGCTCTTCGGTAGCGTCAACTTTGGCTAATGCTATGGCTGAGCCTTGTTCTTTCAATTTGCTAGCAGCCTTAGCGAACTCTGGTTCCAGAGCTTTGCAGTGTCCGCACCAAGGGGCATCTGTATAAAAGGCAAATAAACTTTTAGCCTCCAATGTACATGTGGAAGCACGTAACTCAAAAACATTAATCAGCAATGTGACATCTTTGGACACAACCCAATTTCAACGCTTATGCGAATGTGCAGGTTTTACGTTGAAAGCTTGGTATGATCGTGTTGCTTTTTAACGTTATGGGCATAAAATGCCCCAAACGCACTTAAAACAGACACGTGTACAGTCCATATTCAAACCCGTATAGGTGAAACCATAACCTTGGCAACGTCACACGATTTTGTTCTTGACCGTGAAACCCGTTCCACTAGGCAGCCTCTAGGCATACAGCATGCTAAAGAAAGGTAAAAAGTTCGTTCACCTGCATCGGCAACTTTCCTACCTCGTATATCAGCGAACACTGTCAACGCTTGCGTAATATGCTTAATAAGGAGATTTATGAACCGTTCGACAGATTAAAGGGTTCATTCTGCTATTACGTGACGGTGAACTCAAAACAAAAAACAAAGAATCTACCCTAGCAGAAACTAAAAATACCCAGCATTGGTTTTAATTTCGGTCTAACTTTATAGCTGAAACACAAGGCAGATTTTTTCTTTTCAGTTTCAGAAATGTACAAAATGGTACCTACAAAATTCAACTAGAATGTGTTGGCTTGCAGCAATAGCTTGGTCGAAATTTTTTGTTGTAAGTACCAAAACGCCGTCTTGCTTGGTAATTTCCTCCTCTGCCAAGGCTAGGCTCAGGCAAGCCAAGATCGCCACACAAAGTGTCCACTTCATTCTGAAAGTAAACGAAAGGGAATACAAATATTAAAAAGAAACGAATTACGAAATTAATACTGACAATGCGATATACACACTTTTAACTGACAATAACTGAGTCTTCCAGAATCAATTACCTAAAATAGACGGTGAACTTTTACGGAATACCACAACAACACGTACCACCGACAAACAGAGAAAGACGGACTAAAGTTGGGAGATCGTCTTGTTACTCCACATCAACGAGCCGGACAGGCGGGACTAGGTGGGGGCAGCTTGATATCGATTACGTTTCCGTCGTTAACAATTAAGACTATTTTCAAGTATCTGCGTATTTTTGGGTTGGCTTAATTACAACATAATCTGAAGTTTTATTGAAAAAACAAAAATATTATACCATAAAATGTTTTTAGACTTTTTTCATGCACTAAATAATTCACTAGATCTTCTATGACGTTTGGTATCGTAAGCAGCCATCCAAGTATCGATATATTTTAACAGCGGAACCACCGTGGTTACATGCCATTGGTCCCCCGCGATGACGAGTCACGTATACGTATACGGGTGTGCTAGGCGAGCGCGCGAATAGGAAGCCTACGCGACAGTTTACGCATTCTCACAACATGTGTTTTTCTCACACATACCGCAAATAGCCCCTGTTTTCCTATCTCTAATCTCCCTCATCTTGTTTCCCTTTCGCAGCATTCTACACGGTAGCTAACTAGCTATCATTTTCGTTAGCAAACAAAGTCAGCGAAATGTTAGATAATGAAGAACACGTACACGCAATTACTCACACTTTAAAACCTCCGCAAAAAAAGACACATTTTGGAAGCCAAATAAAATGCTGTATTAGAGCCCAGTAAATAATAACCCTTTATTTAGTGTCATTCTCCGTTGAACGATTATTTAATTGGCCGCGGTTTTCGGCATTATATGCCATTTCTCACAGAACTCCTGAATGTGTTCGAAGCCCAAGCCTTGTAACAAAAGAATAGTCCGTACAATGCCTAAACCGATTAAAAACAAAAAAACAAAAAAAACTGAGTAACATACCTATAGATTGACAGAGACCAAGTGGACTCTGTTCCCCAGGATTACTTTCAAAAGACCCAGATTCGCCAGTTAGCAATACTACTAATGGGGTGTCCGCGCTCTTTTGCTGTTTAATCAGATAATGGCACAAGTCCAAGACTTGGAAGAAATTCCTAACCACAAATTTCTGAAATGGAATAACCAAACAAAATATAGCTCTTACCAAGATTTATCCTTTTTACGCGGATATCGCACTAGCGGAAGCGACAACCGTTCATGCGGCTTTTGAACTCGCAAACTTCTATGGCCTTCTTGGACCTGCCGTTCAATCCATCGTGTTACGTCTCGTGCTTCCGAGCTTTCTTTTTTAATAGCGTCCAATTCCGAGACCACTAAAAAATTTTGCTTATGTACAAACTGCCTTATATTGATTGATTTGCTTACCGATCTCTGGAATGACGACCAACGCTTTACGTGACTGAGCGAGAACCTTGATCAAGTTCGAATGTTTCGTCAAAGCAGAAGTGTCTGGCACCAAAACTGGCGGTAACTGACGGTTCGGCATTTTCCCGAGTCTCTTTTCAAGGGATTGCACCTCGGAGCGCAACCAAAGCTCAGCCATATTCTGCATCAAATCTTTCGGTGAAGGGGTTCGTGTTTTACTTTCCGTAACTGCAGAAGCTACGACTGGAGGTGGCGATTTCACTTTGGGCGGTGGAGGAAACTCCGTTTTAGGAAGCTCGTCATCAAACAGAAAATACCCAGTTCCAGATTGCAACTCCAAAGGTGAAATGGGCATTCTAGCCATACTACTCAATGACAAAATAAGCCGACAATACTTGATCGATTTCTGCAAACGGCAAAATTTTAGCGTAGGAAGACATTTTAGTAGTATTTCATTCGGACCTGAGCAGAAATTCCAACGCTCTTATTCGAGTACCATTGAATTTTCGCTTGTGTTTGTTGCAACGCATTTACGCCTTTCAATAAGATGTCTTGCCAAGTGGCCAGTGTCACCGAAGTCAACTGCTCCCCGACAGGTATGAGACATAAGTAATTGTAGGCCAAGGCCACGTGTTGCCACAAGGAAAGTACGCTATCTCCAGCTTGACTCAAAGTATCTGCGTTGTATACTATCCAATCCAACAAAATCTGGATTCCGGACATAAGCCCTACAAATTGACATTGATATTGTATATGCTTTTGAAACTTAATAACAATAAGAGTGTTAAATGGAGCTATACAAGAATAAGATTATACCTTGAAGGTAAAGGGAGTTGTTAACTTTCTCCGCCCATTCATCTTGACTAAACTTGGGCTCTTGTGGAACGTATGAAGGTTCGCTATCTGCATCATCAGAATCGCTTAAAAAGATGTCGCTGTCGTCCGAACCCGAGTTTCCTTTCGATTGATAAACCATAATTTGATCACTAGATGTAAATACATTAAACTTTTTTTTACCTCTAGGCTTCCTCGTGGCTCGTTTTCGTAGAGTTGCTTTTTTGAGTTTCCCTCCCTGCAGTTCACCTAGTCCTAACGTATTTCTCAGCACTTTGACATGCAAAGCGGCATGCCGCAGATATAAGGACAGTAACGATAAACAAAACGCGTTGAGCGCCAAGGCGGAAAAGCCATCGCTATCACTGCTGGTACTGGAATTCTTGTTTAGCTTATCCAAGCAGAGTAACACAATGCCAGCTAAGAAAAACAACTCTTGCCCTTCTTCTCTGTCTCCTTTGTTAGTCTTATATAACTGCATATCCAACCAAATACCCAACTCTTTCCAAAGTTCTCCACAGATCTACAGAACATGGCTAAAACACGTGGCTCTACAAGGTTATAGCATGTTAGAACTTACTTTTGGGATTTCCGAGTTCCCATTCATTTCTTCGATGTAAAAACTTTTGACCAGGTGAACCGCCAAAACTGCGACACTTTCCAACTGCACGTCATGAGCTTTACTATCGTTGGTCGAATAGCGCTGAATTCGCTCTAGCAGCTTTCTGAAATTTTTCTCACCTCCTTCAAACGGTTTGGATGCTGCCATGCTAAGTAGAATGAAAAGAAGATTAACGAAAATTAATGGAAGGCTTCATTAAAGGAAGAGTCACTCACCATCTTATATAGAAAAACACAGGTTCAAGACTCAAGTGAGGTTTCACCAAGCCATGTAACGTAGCTAACTGATTGAATGGAAGTCCTTGTTCCACGTCGCAGAGCATGGCTTGGGCATAAAATTGCTCGGCTAAAGGAAATATGCAAGAAACGTCAGCTCTACCCAATTCCAGTTGATATCGAGCTAAATCCCCTTGCCATAATAAACAACGCTGCCAAAATCTAGCAACTACTGAATTCCAAGGCAGTATGTTGGTAGAGTTGGATAGATTTTGAATTGTGGAGATTCCTGCAGCGTAATTATACTGCTGAGGTCTTTGAGCCGGATCGGTCTCCCTGCTAAGGCGCCATAACAGGCGGCAAAAAAAATTCTGCCCCGAAAGCAAGTGATTTTGTATTTGTACCCGAACTTCTTCGTTAATTGGCTGCTTCTAATGAGGAAAAAATCAATACAGGCATTTTCAATTTTGAAAAATTTACCTTGCTGAGTACTTTAATAAGGGCTACTGTATCGTAATAGCCTTTTTTCCACAGCAAGTCTTCCACCTGGTTGCCATATTTGCTGGGATCCATAAACCATAGCTTTTCACAAGTAGTGGTCAACTGCAAACGTAAAATCTGGATTTCGCAGCTGAATAAACTTGCATACGAATCACATTTTTTAAAAGCAGCATCTAAGCGACGTCCGGCATCTAACGCATTCCTATTAAGCATTAAGCAAAGAGAATTACGTAACGTAAGCAAGGGGCCACATGATATTTTTTTAGCGAACTCTGCTTAGCTTACCGAACATAATGTTTCGCAATGTCGTTCATAACACCTTGATCCATGATGGTTTGATTTCAATTTATCAAGTTTGGTAACGCTCATAAAGCATAGTAAAGAACGAAAAAGAGAAAATTAAAGTCTTAATTTGAAAGATTTTCAGCATCGTGGCTACACTCAACACTTTGGGCAGCCCTTTTTGTTTACTTCCTTCCTTCATTCTATCGCCATCTAGTGGTCAAAATCAAACGATTTGTAATAAACCCGCCAATTCTACGTTCGTGCTGGAAGCTTTATACAGTGAAAACCGTTTAACACGAAACCGCTTAGCACGAAAAACCTGCTATTTCGGTCCGGACAAAACGCTACGTAATTCCATATATATATTCCATATATTCAACCATTTTTTTCGATTCGCCAACGTGTTGGTGAATCGCGGTGTCTATTCGCCAACACTTGAAAATGCCCTCTGAATTCGCCAAATTCGCCAACACATTACAATTCGCCAAAATCTTTGCAACGAAAAACTTAAAATGGTTCTACCAGTAAAAGTTTTTCGTTCAGCGCTGCAGCCCTAGGAACAAGTCGAGAGTGCTAAAAGAGATTCACCGTTTGAATTTGCGAAACTAAGACCTTTTTGACCAGGTTTGTCCGTTAATTTTTTGGAACAGACGCTTCGCGAACATTTCTCGTCAATTCGCCAACGCTGGCGAATTGAAGATGGGGTTGGACACCCCTGCCATATACTGTATTTGTTTCCTTTTAAACGGGGGAGTAAGGTCCGAAAAAAAATATGTGTTATAGAGGAGACCAAATGAAGTGTTCTGGCTGAAGAACCCCTATATGAATTATGCATATAAACCGAGTAATTAATTATTTAGCGGTTTAAGCTCCGCCCCTTTCCTCCAAAATTCAAATTTTCCTATCCTTATAACATGGGAGGACAGTTGGCCGGAGAGCTAGCGCCTTTACCTATTAGCGCATTCAAAATCGGGCCTTCGATTTATAGGGATGGCACCATTATCTTTCTTTTGATTTCTCAAGCTAGTCTATAGGTGCTTTGGATAATTTACAAGCTCGATCACGAAAAACTGACTTTTCTTCGCGCCGCGACTTGCGGGCTCCGCTGTACGCCATGAAACTAGCGTTACCCGCATAGTCGGAGCTACTTCTTGCGGTCCCATTGACAGGGGAATGACTCTCGACTACGAAGCCGACCCGAAACTTGCCCATAGGCTCTCAGGTGCGGGTCTTGGCCCGGCAGAACGATCGCGCGAATCCCGCGAAGAAAATGTATTTTTATGTGATTGAGCTTGTAAATTAACCAAAGCACCTACAAACTTTTTTGAGCATTCAAGAAAGATAACGATGCCGTCCCAATGAGACCAGGGATCGATTTTCAATGCGTTCATAGGTAAAGGCGCTAGGCCTCCGGCCAACTGTCTCCCAATGTTATAAGCATAGGAAAATATAAATTTTGGAGTAAAGGAACTGAGCTTAAACCGCTAAATATTTAATTACTCGGTTAATATGCATAATTGACATAGGGATTCTTCAGCCAGAACATGTAACTTGGTCTCTTCTATAACATATATTTTTTCATTTTGAAACCTTATACTCCCTTGCTCACTCCCCCTTTAAAGCGAGAGGATCGCACAGTAACTCCGCTTAACCAAGAACCGTGTACTTAGATCAAGGCCGTTAGATTATGCTAGGTCCACACGGGTTGTAGGTGTTATCTGTTGACTGTGTTCGATCCAACTCTTAGAATTCTGACGCACCTGGCAGGCGCGTAATCAAACAAATTTCTTATTGAGTTTTAATGTTAACAGAATCCTACGATCATCCGTGTGAACCTTGCATTAGCTTTTTTGCGATCCCTCTAATACAGCCACCACCACTGCTCTTTTCAGATACGCCATCAACCTTTACTTCGACTTCTACTTCTGATCAGTCAGACTTGCAAATGGTATCGACAGCTCTTCCTGTTGCTGGAGACAGCGAACAGGAGATACAGGAATCTGAAACGACGAATTCGTCCAAGGAACCCGAGATCCAAAATACGGATCCGGGACTTTGGGACATTAGCAATGCTAACGTAGAAGACTATTAGATTCGGTGTGGGCCACCATCATGCCAAAATGATCAGAGCGACTTTTCCAACTCGCGCAGAGTTTATGAAGGAAGTAAAGGAGAGAATGCTAGGGTGAGGTACTGTTCGAAGAGTGTATTCAAACGTGAGCTTAGGAATGGCGAGTCCGATAAACGGGAGTGGGTAATTTATTCGCCATTCCAAGGTCGTTGCTTCGTATGTTGTCTGTTTTCCAAGACAGAATTTTTCTTCGCTAAAGAAAGAAAAGAAGAAATGCGAGAACTTGGCTAATGTGTACCACGACGACCTTGACGCCGGTGATCTTTTCAACGAGTGCACTCAATTAAGCACTATATGGACGCTGGTGAAGGCAGTGAAACTTTGCCCGCATTGTATAGGAAAATTGTTTCGGAGAACCTAAAATCAGTATTCCCAAACGTTGAAATAGCTTTAAAAGTGTTCATATGCGTGATGGCGACGAATTGTACGGGGGAACGTTCTTTTTCCAGGCTGAAACTTATTAAAAATCAGCATCGGAGTACTATGAGGCAGGAGCGTTTGAACTCCCTGTCACTATATATGCATGGAAAGTGACATATTGAATAATATTGATTTCAGCTCAGTTAATGATAAGTTCACTGCGAAAAAATTTCGAAAATTTTCGTAGTGGTTTTATATTATTCTTTATCTGTGCATATATTGATTACACTCCAAATACACATAGGCCCTATCTGCAGCTTTATTTTCAGTTTGTCATCTTTTGCGAGATTTTCGAACTAATACCTAGGCTAGAAGGGACAAGTTAATGATCATCAACTCCGAGTTAATCCTTCTACCTGAGTTAAAGACATTGAATTTGTATGTATTTTGTTGATGATCATTAGCTTGA